>JAAEAF010002963.1:0-143835 GCA_011037195.1 Triatoma infestans
TTATCTAACATACATAGAGATATATATACACCTGGAATATTATCTAACATACATAGAGATATATATACACCTGGAATATTATCTAACATACATAGAGATATATAAACCTGTAATACTAACTAACATACATAGAGATATATATACACCTGGAATATTATCTAACATACATAGAGATATATATACACCTGGAATATTATCTAACATACATAGAGATATATATACACCTGGAATATTATCTAACATACATAGAGATATATATACACCTGGAATATTATCTAACATACATAGAGATATATATACACCTGGAATATTATCTAACATACATAGAGATATATATACACCTGGAATATTATCTAACATACATAGAGATATATATACACCTGGAATATTATATAACATACATAGAGATATATATACACCTGGAATATTATCTAACATACATAGAATTCAGTGTGGCTCTGGGGTTGATCTGGTGTAGTGGGTGTGGCTGGGCGTCTGGGGGGGTCAGGTCTGGTCTGTGAGTGAGACCTGTAGTACTACAGTCAGAAGTAGGAACTCATGAAGGGGGCAGGGAATTCTGAGGGTGAGGATAGAGGCCTGGGGAGAGTGTGTGGATGCGTAACAGGCGAGGTTGTATGTGTATGAGGAAGGGCTAAATATGAAGGCACCGTGAAAGGCTCTCCAGGAGCCGTTGGCTAGAGTGACTGAGATAGAAGGATGGAAGCATGAAGTGAGGATTATCGCGTGGAGCGGACGAGAGAATATTGGGGAAACCGGAACGAACGAACATACAGAAGGAGAGACACCGAAGAGAGCGCAACAAAGAGAGAGAGAACACCTGAAAAAGAATCGAACAGACAGAAGGATAGAGATACACCTGAATATGATCGACAGACAGAAAAAATACACCTGGAATATTATCTAACATACATAGAGATATATATAAACCTGTAATACTAACTAACATACATAGAGATATATAAACCTGTAATACTAACTAACATACATAGAGATATATAAAACTGCTATTTTACTTCAAAAATTGTTTTCGGAATAATAGATTGTTTGAGTTTTTTTGAAGATAGCCGTCAGTTTTGGGTTGGCCAATAATACATGCGGTTCCATTCAATATAATCAGTCATTTTGTTCTTACCACTAACAAGCACAGATACCTGCTTGTGCTTGTATTTACAGATGCACAGATGCAGGTGGCCTGTATTTACATTAATACAGAGGCCAACTAGTGTTTTTTAAAAAGTTCCAAGTCTTAAGCAATTTGAAGGTTAGAATGAGCGGCGTTGGTTGTTTGTCGAAACGATGGAAGTAACTATTCCTGAAAATTGCGAGATTCGTGGCCAACTAAATACACTTTTGTCTTTTCAGGCCCTTAATTAAAATTACAACGTTAAAGAAAATTCATTTCGTTTATTACCTTGGCCGAACATTACAACTTTTTTGAATATTCTTATATTAGAACTACATTAACTGTATTAAGAAAAACTCGTATCAGATTGGCACTTTATGCAATACTATACAACAAACACATTGATTTGCAAAGATATTACAAATCTATAGCGAAAAGTCCTTTTATTGTAAATTGGCAAGGAACTCCTCATTAATGGTGACGTCAGCACATTCACAAAGTGCATACAGAACACGTGCATCCTTGAAATGCATAACTTTTACTCTGTTTCTCCCACTCGCCAGCAAGCTATTCTGTTTTTAACCCGTCCCCTTCTCCCTGTGTTGTAATAGAAGTATGCAATAATGCACTTCTCGCCCCCTCCTCTCTCTTCTTCCTTCTCTCATTCCCTTTCTTTTTTTAAGACGGAGGGAGTGGGAGGAAGCGAGAGAGAGAAGTTCAGCTGTGTAAATGTCGGCCTTGCATCAATGTTTTTGGATCCAAGGATGTACCTAATCGGTAAAATACTGTTGTAGTGTGAAATGCATTTATAAGTACAAACACTAACAACCAAACAAAGCCAGTCGTCCTTATGCACTTCCGTGATTGCATGTTTTCTCACACACAGTCATTGTCTGTCTCTCTCGCTCTCTCTCTTTCACTCAGACACACATACTCACTAGTCAGTAATAAAACATTCGCTTAATTGTAGAAAAAAGAAAAAAATATTGTACACTCGAATGTATTGTATGCAGTTTAGTTGTATGTGGAGGCCGTTACCACCTTTTTGAGATTTGCTGTTTTTACCTAATATAATTATTATTTATTATGATTTATGACATTGAACAATGCACACCTACCTATCTACCTACTACTGCATCAGTTAGTAGTTTCCCTTAGTGCTGCTGTAGACGGCAGTATTTATTGAGATCGTGACAGTATTCTTGTAATCAAGATTTCGTCGGAAATACACATATCTTATTTCTCCCTTGTGTGGAAGAGAAAGAAGAGGATCTAATCTCGCACGATTTTTCTCTTACTTCAATTCTCACATTTCTTTTTCTCATAATTGACAGATTTTCTTAAAAATTCAAGTGCTTACTAAATATGTTTACTTCCCTCAGGGGCGCCACAAGCATATCCCGCCGGGGTGCCAGCCATTTATATAGCGCTTTCTGGCAAAAGAAGGCAGAATTTAAAAGCCGCATGCTTTATTGAACATTATAACTAGAAAAGCAGAAGCACGATGCTTTTACATGAGAAACCAACACACTAGATTTCATCAATGTCATCAACGTCAATATCATCAACGCATTTGGAAGTGCGAGATTGCTAAAATGCTTCTCCTTTTCTTTTCAGTTTTACACGAAAAATTAGTTTTAGGAAATTTGCGCAGGTGCTGCTACTGCATGCAATCTTTGCAACAACAAAAAAAATAATCTTAATATAATGTACGATTCAACTAACTCGTATCTATTAAGGATCACTAAATGTTTCCACTCATATTACGAATTACAAAAATATCATCATTCAACATGAGCGTCACACACACACAAAATAAATTCCCACATATTAGATATCGGACATGGAATTTCGACAATAATTTCGATCAATGTATGGTGCGGCCTAGTAGGAGATCAGCTTATACGCCCGTATTTTTATTGAACGCACACAGCTATCTTCGTATCTTAAGTGAATTTCTCCCAAATCTGCTTGAAAATATGTGCCTCTGGCACGCCGGCAAATAATGTTCTTTCAAAAAAGATGGATGTCCAGCTCACAATGCGAGCAAAGTAAGGCGTTCTTTAACATTTTCATACCTGCGGACCAGCACAAAAAGCACTACATTTCGCGGATCGGTTGAAAGCTAATGATAAATTATACCGAATTCAACTACAGCCGAATTCAAACAATTGTGAACTCCACAACCTAATTCGGTCGTGGAGTTCACAAACGCTCAAAATACTTCACAGTGCTGGGTGATTCGCAGTAAATATTAGAAACAAAGTCAAGCGTGAAACCTCACACGCCTTATTCTTACTCCTATTCATACAATTATTTGAAAAAGACAATTCTTTTTAACTTCAGATTTTACTCATTTGTCCTGACATGAATCCATGTGGTGGCGAGACAGGTACCAATCAGGTAGAAAAGTGATTACATTGAGGCCCCAATAGAGCGCACTAATATAACATTGTACGTTTACAGGAAACCGTTATACGTCAGTTTCGACAAAATTTCGAAAATCTCAAAAATCTATAAAATGGTTCCATTATTCCGATTTTCTTCAAATTTAGAATTAAGCTCTACTGAAGTGACGCTTTAGAGAAAACCAAACGCTAGCTTTCCTCAAACCTCACAAAAAATCAATTTTCTCGGGAAAATGTTTCAAATAATAGTATAGAGGTTGATGCTGGCAGACAGTACACAGTTTACAGGAAATCGCGTAAAACTGGAAAAAATCAATAAAGACGCACTTCCGGTTGATGGATTTTGCGAAAAATAAGTATAAATTGTTTTAAATTAATTACAAGTTTAAAAACTTTATTTTGTTACAAATTTCCTGTCAGTCTAGAACCACCATTGGTCCGCGGACCCAAGGTTGATGAATACTGGATCTAGATCACACTTGGCATGCATGGCCTTACGTTCAGTTGCCTGCCCGCTCCTAAGACCTAGCACCACTGGATTACTTCCTCGGAGGACACCTAAAAAATAAAATTTATGGCAACCTACATCTTTTAGGTTTCCGCGGCCATTTTCATGAAATACACTTGATGAGTTGTTGTGGTTGGTTCCGCAGAGCTGGAAAGCATCAGAGTTATTTTCTTTGATAGCCTGCTTCATTTTGTGGTCATCGACCAGTTTCGGGCGTTTGCCCATCATCAGGATGCTCTCTGCAAATCGATATCACAATGTTTGACAAAAAGCATCCTGATGATGGGCGAACGCCCGAAACCGGTCAATGACCACAAAAAGAAGCAGGGTATCACGGAAAATATCTCTTGACCCTTGATGAGTCTTTTCAGGGTCGTTACACCTTGAAAGCCAATAAGGCCAACCACTCTCGCAGTCTTAACCTGTAAAGTCAAGTGTCTTTTAACTTTGTCGCCACTATAGATGAACGTAAAGAAAGAATTTCTGAAGCCTGCGAAGAAATACGTCCTGATTTTCTAAAGAGTTCAGTGACTGAAAACTGGTCAAAAAAGCGTATTTGTGCTTATTTAGTATGATGTGGCCATTTTGAACAAGTAATGTGAATATGTTTGCCTTATTTCACTATAACTCAAAAACAGTGTTGAATAATAAATAGGCACCAGAACGCAGAGTATTTTTCTAAAATCCAAGTTGAATATCTCAGCCAATATTCAACAGAAATCTGTTGAATTTCTCATTCAATAACAATTTTCATGAAAAAAAAAATCAGCTTTAAGGATTCGTTAAAATAAATATATGGTCAGATTTAAAATAAGAAAAGTTGGTTTTGAAATATCTTGTTTCTTTAGATTAAAAAAAAAATAATAATTTTATTATCATTGAAAAAATAAGCCGGCATCCATTTTTTGGTAATTTTGATTCCTACCTGCGCACTTTCCAATAATTGGTGTATGTTCAAATTGTCAGCCTGTATAATATTACAACTAACCAATATTCAGTGAAAATTCTCTATAAAGAATGGGTGAATGTTTCGCATTCGAATTTCTTAATATTTATTTCTAAATATGTTATGGAAAGTGGTATTTCCAAAAATGTCAATCTGTAAATTTGGAAAATAAATTAAGAAAGTAACTAAACACTTCATAAATAATAGAAATATTTGATATTCAAAAAACAGCTGATCATGTAAATAAACGAATGTTTTTTTTTATTATGCCCCTCCACCATTCTACGATCCTTATAATTACGTTGCCTATCAGTAAAGATATTAATAATTTTGGGTTAGTGTGGCGTGTGAATTATGATGATGTAGTTGACGGATTGTGTCCTTGGACCGTGTTTGTTGTCTCTCTGTCTTGTCTGTCGGTTGGTCGGTACACACGGTGACTGACTGCAGCTCGCCGATCATTACACTTTTAGAGGCCGCCGAACTCTTTCGTTCCTCTAGTGGCTTTATTTTATTAAACTCCCACCTCCTTGTATTCATTCTGCACAACAGATATTCTGCTAAATAAAACTGGTTGAGACTTGCATCCAGTGTACTACAAGAGTCCATGACCTACCGCAATATACATAACGCAGAACTCCCCCACCCCCACCGCCACAACTCAAACAAACATTGCCACTAGCTTACTTTGAAATATTTTTAATAGTGTCGCCCAGTCTGGTTGGTTATTATTACCAGTTTCTTAACCGACTGAGCTTCTTTTGTAATATAACCTTTGATGAAAAAATATTTTATCACCGCTTGCACTCCGATTTTTGCATGCTTGGAAAGATTACAAACGACATAAAGTAGCCCTGTGAAATTTTTAGCTTATACTGAAGACAGATAGCAAAGTCAAAATGGCTTGGGGAGGTCGGAAACTTATCATCCCATCCTCATAATTTACATCCTTATTCTTTCAGAGTTCGAAAAACAATTCTACGAATGACGTGTGTGTTACCAAAATCTCCCAAAAACGAAAAATCGTTTGAAGCTCAAACTTTCTGTTGCTCCATTTTCACTTTCTTTTTTTTAAAGGAATTTCTTGAAAAATTGCCCCAAATAATTATCTTTAAACTTGTATTCACACTGCATACTAAATAGGTATGTCACTTTTATTTCAAACATTTTTCTATGAAAATTCATATTACAAGGGTTTTTGGTTGATCTTGTCTTCTCTAAACATTCATTTCAGTATATTATATTATTTCTATCGTCTAGGTAATATTAATTAGAGTTGAATATATATGGGCCATGTTCCACGGAAGTGCAGTTTCACTAAACAGTTTTGTTTTTGCAGTTTTCTGCAACTACACAAATAGATATCGGGTCACTTTTTTGTTTGAAAAACTGAGCCCTCCTCTCAGAAATTTGGTTTTATTATATTTAGTTTCTCCCCATGATATTCATTGAAAGCAACTAGCCAAAATTATATTAAATTGTAGTTAGTGAAAGTGGTGGGTGATTGTTTCACACCAGATATTTGTTTCTTATATTACTGGATTAAACGTGTTACTATCGTCAGATGTGACTTACTAGCTATGGAGGACATTGCTCGCATGTTCAGCTTTAAATAAGGTATGCAATAATTTACAACACAAAAAATACGCAACAGTGGTCAAGCTACCCATAATGGCAATGGTTCACTGTGGTGTACTGGCAGGCTCAGGAAGTACCTTCCTGAGACAGACATAGCCGAGCAAGAATAATGGGGTAAGACCAGGTACCTGCTGCGTGTTGTGTGTGTGCATCTACTACCGGGATGTTGCATGTCTCACTCTCTCCCTCTTGGTTGCTGCACGCATTTACAGAGGTACGAAGAAGTTAGTTGAGCACAAGAAATGTAAGGAAGGAATCAAAGATGGTGAAGAAGTAGAAGAAGCGAGTTTATTGACCCCTTGTTGGCGGGAGACCCTATTGCGCACCTCTCGCAGTGAACCGGCCCCCAACACACACACGCACAGCTAGTTAGTGTTGTCTCAGTCAGGTCCACCAACACACACTTTTCACCTTTACTATTCTAATGGCCGTGGCTGCCGGTCCAGCGCGCGCTCTCTGTGAACTCTGCACACTACTACTCTGCCAGTCATCCACAATAGTGTTTATTTGTTTACATTTGCACATCTGTTATTTCACTTACACTCAGCACTGTTTCAGTACAGCTGTAATCATTGCTTAGTTAGCTAGCACCTACATAGATTGCATCACATCAATCACCTGGTCCTTGCACTGTTTATCCCCTCTTTTTAGATATTCAGCAAACTTACTGCAACTGGACGATTTTTTTTACTTTCTCTTACTGTAATAAGAGGAAGTATTGCAATCATACCTATAAAATTATCGAAATTGAGTCTGAGTAAATAATTAGCCAATCATAGTGTAGAAGTGAAGGTGTCAAATGTGGGCATGATCAATAGGATAATTCTAAATTTCTGATTGGCCTAACATACACCCACATTTCTCACCTTCTTTTTGCTACACCATGATTGGTTAATTATTTATAGCTAATTATTTCTTTGAAAAAAAAAAGTTTAGAATTTTGTTGTTACTAATTTTCCCTTCGCAGGTATTTTATAAATTATCGAATTGTGCGCTATCAAATTTTTTTATTAAAATATGCAAAAAAAATGCAGTTGTTTCTAACATAATATTTACCGTTTTGTATAATTAATGTGAGTTATAAAGAAACAATTCAAAATTTTCATTCCATTGTTGAAATAACTCATAGAAAATGTCTAAAACCAATTTTACTAGATAGACAAATCTCGGCCGAAAGTACCGGTTTTATTAAGTGCAATTTGCATTTAATATTTAAAGACAATCATTGGGACAGTTTTTATTAAAGATCTGAAAACTTGACGGAAAAAGAAATTCAGTGAAGTTACCTCCGACTGAACTATGTTAACTGAAACCGTTCATGTTTGATACGATAGTACTGCCTAAACTAAATAGAGAGCCTTCACTACAAATATTCCTTTTTTCGTATTTAGGGACCATCCAAAAAGCATGTATTTCCAGTGAATAAACACTCATGAGAACTCTAGCAATAAAAAGAAAGTAACAATAGATTTTTTTATTTTCCAAGGACTATAGGACTGAGCTTAATATTAAAATAACACGAAGGTACCGTGAAAAGTTGATATTTTAGATGTTCTGGGGGAACAGTAGCGTAAACCTTTCCTCTAAAGTTCCACTTCAGTATAATATATGGTTTTACCACCTGTATATAATATTAATACATAAAAGCAATGATAGAATTCCAAATTTGCAGAAAATAGGTTTGCTGAAAGCGCGTGTTTACAGAATAGGTTTCTGAGTTTTTTGGAATCTTCTCGAAATTGACTATTTCCTTTAAGCTTGGCATGCTAACTTCACAGACTGATTGATCCAAAACAGCTATTGTGTTCCCCGGGCCTTTTCAGTGCACTGTCCATCATTAGGCAGTAAGCTGTAAAGTTTACTAGCAAGAGAAATATTAAGGGCAGCACTGCTGAATTCGAACCCGGGATCTCCGCGTTGCTAGTCCAACGCGCTACCACTGAGAAGATAACTTCCTTAGCTTCACAGATTAACGTATTACTTTTTTTTTTGGATGGTTGTACGGAATTTGTGGTGTTAATTTCAAATTTTATATGTAAGTTGGTTCTGTGTTTTTAGAGCACTCTACAGGGCCATTCTCTACCGGCTAAGATTAGTACAGGCTGGTACTTACCCCCCCACCATCTCTCTATTTATGTTAGCACAAATGCGTAAAATTTGAGTTAAAGAAAAATTTGTTATTTTATATATAAGTGTATTAAAGCGCTTAGCAAAGTCATGTGAGTGTTTCACACCAGATTTTTTTTTTTTTTTATATTCTCGATTGTTTTCAGAAAGGACTCCAAAATTTCCTTTACGCATTCAATCAAAAGCAAATTTAGTACACTACACACACACACACACAGAGTGCACATTTGACAGACGGCTAAATTCTGTGTACATAATAGATCTTGTAGGTCGCCGTGGATAGCCACTCTCTCCTCAGAGCTCAAAGTTGTCATTTCCTATGCCATTTCCACCATTTCGAATCTGATTCGAACATTTTCAGTTAAAATCTATCGAATGATATTCTTTTTCAGTTTCGCGCGATTTTCTCGAGAACTAGTCGGAACACTTTTTTCCAGGAAAATAGATTTTGTTGTAGGGTTGTGGGGAGGTAGAATGTTGTAGAGGGCTACCCCAGTGAGAAGTTATATTAAATTATTGGCACAATTTCGAAAATTGGATAACCGGAATTGCGAATTTACCAGAATGTTCTAAATTTGTTTTTGGAAATTTCTTTCCAGTAAATTGATTTTAGGAGACGTCTGGAGATTGTTAAGGATCAAGATTTGCTGAGAAGTGAACTATAAATAGTGATATTTAGGGTAATACTTATTCCTAAAACCATCAACTTTTATCCCCACTATCTGTATTTAAAAAAAGCTAAAGAACAATTAAATCTTTCGTAAAAATCCCAAGTTTGAAAATATATCAACTAGAAATATAATAAATACCGTAGTAGAAAGTTTGGGGAGTGTTCCAAATGTTGCAGAGTAGGATCCCCTGGTATGTCTTATCACATTCAACCAATTATAACCACCCAGTTTCAACAGAGATCTATTGATGTTAATGAACAAGTATAGAGCGGAAGTCTCTATTTAAGAATAGTTATTGTAGCCCTAACAAGCCTTCAGCACACAATCTAGCGTTTCCGTAAATCCTTCATTATATGTATATGAAAAATTTATATTAGCTTTTGTCAGCTTATAGTTTAATGGTTTGGATATTTCCTGTTTGAGTTGGAAACTCCGTGTATTCTTATTATCTTTAAATCGATTGTATTGATTCTCCCCCCTCCCATACTAGCAACAGTTGTATACGGAGTACTGGCTGAAAGCTACCCTGTAATTTGTAACAGAAGTGGACTCTCTCGGTATGTGCATGCGAAATAAACACCATCTCCTTCTCGATCTTCCCAACAATAGCTATAAAAATAGAAATATCTGAACGGGGAAAAAACGTAACACGCAATCCTAGATTATTCATCACAGACTCTATCACCTCATACAGTAGTCTAATAATCCTCGATAGGTTTTGCAGAAAACTGAAATGCTATTTGTATTTTTGGCTCATTCGCTCAGAGAGATCTCCAATTTCAAATCTGGAGCCATCTGGAGCAGTTTTTTGTGTGAAAATTGGAGAAACGAAAAAAGAAACAATTCAGTAAATTCTCACTTCCGGTTGATAGATTTTGACCGAAGCATTCGTCAAAACTAAAGGTGGTATCTAAACGGAACATCAAAATAACGAAACAACGCTTGAGTTTGCTGCGATATATATAATATTTATTTTACATATATATACGTATATATTTTTTTTTAAACATTTTATTTACATATATACATACAAACACACATCTGCACAGACTTGAAAACATAGATTTCCTATGAAAACTCAATTTCAAAAATTTGACAAGGCCCAAAATACTTGCTTAAGAGAAGATCGAATTGAAAGAAAGAACAGTAGAAAGGGGTTGGAGGAGTTGCGCAAGTGGAAAAGTTATTGTTCTTACTAGACCAATTTATTTATAATAAGTTTCCACAAGAAGTGGCTACATGTAAAAAAAAAGTAAAGTAAAGTAATGCCTATATTTTCAGGCGGGCTTAACGTCCAACTACCAAATTATGTGTCGCGGACGGGGGCGGAAGCACCTACTTTACTATTAACATTTTTTTTAACAAATATAAAATTTAGCAGTTATACGCTGGACTCGAACTGGGGTCCTTCCACTTACAAGTCCGTGCTCATAACCACTACACCAACACCCGCCCCAAGAAGTGGCTACATGTATTTTGGTGTCAAGGACTCCTCCTGCATGACCAGATGGTGCACAGTGTCTAATGGTTGCATATTAATGTGTTGTTAAGTTCACGTCGACAACGTTCACCTGTTCTAATTTGGTTTTATTGTTCACTATTGTGAAAATTATTATAGACAATCAGTCAACTCGATAACTAAATAGTAGGCGGGTAAGTCGGTGCGTCTGTTTGGCCAATATTTGGTAGCGCTCAGTTGAGGCGCGCTGGGATAGCAACGCTGGATCCCGGGCTCGAGTTCAGCCGTGCTACCCTTAGATTTTTCTCTTCCTAGGAGCCTCTGCAGCATACTGTCCGGCGATGGACTGAATTGTCTGTAACGAGAGAACACTGTCCGGAGGCCGGGAAGTGCATTGAGAAGGCTCCGAGCACAATGACTATAGATGTTGATGCAAATAGTCCAATCACTTTTATTTGAAATATTTTTTTAAAAGATAGATTTTAGAGATCCCCTAAATTAGTAGTGACATTGAGCTTATCTCCAAGGATATCAATGTTACACGCGCACACACACCCACTCACTCACACATATACATTATATAAAGCACAATTAGTGGTTCTGATAGCACGTGAGTATTAGAAATTTTTTTCCAGGCTAATTTGCTGCAAAATAAATATTATGATTTAATCACATGTCACCGAAAAATCATATGTTTGTTATTATCAAAATATAATGAAATGTAACTTACCATTATTGTTCATCTCTGATTTTGAACGAACTGTACTGTTTGTTAGAATATATAAAAAGAAGAACATGCCAGGTGTAATACTTGAGAAGATCGTTAGGTAAACAAACACACTACTATTTTAAATAAATAATTACATCATAATTTACACTTGACACTGAAAACAAGCCTGGGAAACACTCCAGAATATCCAGTCATAACTGAAGTATTTTATATATCTTCTTAAAGTATTCATTACGAAAACATTTTCTTTATTGCAGTTTCCATAAGAATGGATCAGTTTTCAAATAAGTGATCTCTTTCTTAATTAGTTTTCATCATTAAATTGTTTTAGTTACAGTAAACTAATTTATGATAAATACTTTTTAATTAAACTATCAACCTCGGAAGAAAACACTTGGAAGTAACCTAACCTTCCTTTTGTGTAACCTTATTCTATAAATTCAAATTCCACAGTGGTACCAATACTTTATAAAAATATAATCGTACTATAAAATAGAGTTTTAGCTGCCCATTCTTTACACCTGGAAAAAGATTATTCTGTTGTGTATTACTTTTTTATACCATGCTTAATTTTATCAACTAGTTTTTTTTTTATGAAACTAGAATGCTAGAATGCGGGTAAATTATAGTAGAAATTTTATATTTTCTCTTACTGTTGGTCAGAGGAAGTTGTGCAATCTTGTGTCAGACTTAGGAAATTCGGTTGTTTTTTTAGAAACAAAATGTTTTGAGATCCCCTGAGTTTGCGATTGTTTGTTGTGTGCGTATTTATAGATATCTCAAAAATGAAAAATCATTTCTCCTGTCTCACTTTTAACAGAGGTATTTTTCCTGAAAAATTGTTTTATTAGGAAGAGTTTAGGGAATGATGACGTAAATGGGGTTAGTCATAACTCTAAACTGCCATTTTAGTAGGGGATGATAGAGCCGTTGGTGGTCGGTCTCATTAGGTCCTTAAAAACCAGCAAAATATGTCGGAAAAATGTTTCAAGTAGAAGTGATAGTTATATATGTGCATATTATACTTTGGTGTTTAAAGAAAATCGTTGGATCTTTTTAAAGAAAATTCGAATCACTAAAAAAATCTATTTAGTAAAATCGCATTTTCGGTTTAATGGATTTTGTCTGAAAAGCCTTTATGTTAAATGCAATCGTGGACCTAAACTGAATATTAAGTTTGAGCTTGCTGCAATTCATAGATTTTTAGATATTTGGTTCGCACACAAATACCAACTTAGAGACCATTCGGTAACATATGTTGTTTTTCTATGCTGGGGAGCTCGAAACGCATATTTCTAGAACTAGGAGAGATAGTGTTTATCAATTATATTAATGTGTGTTTTTAATATTAATTCAAGAAAAACCACGATTGTACCCTTCATCAGAAGAAGACTCTCCTCTTTGAAAATATTTGGATAACCGGAGGTGAAGAATGTGTAAATACTTAGGCGATTACTTTTGATAGTAAACTCTTAAGCAATAGGCAATTTAGTAGACATACAAGATATGTAGAAATAGTGGAAGTAGAAGTGATATTATGTAGAAGTAGTAGAAGTGATTAGATTGTAGCCCAGAATGGAGCGCCAATAATATCATTGAACCACTTCTGTATAACTTTGAAATTTAACAAATTCCGCAGAACTATCAAAAATCAATGGGTCTCCTCATAATTGGGACTAACTTCTCAGTATTATTATCATTTTATTATATTTCGTTATCTGACAGGGACAGTTTCCACACTAAAGTTTCGTTATCTGACAGGGACAGTTTCCACACTAAAGTTTCGTTATCTGACAGGGACAGTTTCCACACTAAAGTTTCGTTATCTGACAGGGACAGTTTCCACACTAAAGTTTCGTTATCTGACAGGGACAGTTTCCACACTAAAGTTTCGTTATCTGACAGGGACAGTTTCCACACTAAAGTTTCGTTATCTGACAGGGACAGTTTCCACACTAAAGTTTCGTTATCTGACAGGGACAGTTTCCACACTAAAGTTTCGTTATCTGACAGGGACAGTTTCCACACTAAAGTGTCTTCTTCACCCAGTATTTAAAAGTAATTTGATTTGAGTTAAATAAAATATGATTTAACCAGTACAGATTTGTTGTGCCTATTATAGTTACAACTCACATATTCTCCCGGAACTTCTTAAAATCTGATTTTCCGGAAAAGTGTTTCAAATAAAAATAATAGTTTTATATTTATGCAGCTACCATTCCATGTTTAAAGAAACTCGATGGAACAGTGTTTGAGAAAATCGCGAAAAACTAGAAAAAAAAAGTAATGTGTTACCTAAATAGTATGTTACTCGTATATGAGGTTTTCCTAGTCTGTGTTAGTGATAACCTATTTAAATAAAGTGATATGTATTTCCGGTGAAAACTCACTTTTCGAAAATTAGATACGATCACCATATTGCTTCTTATCAGGAGAGGAAGGGAATGTAACTTTTGTTGTTGTTAAAGAAGTTGTCCATAAAATAGATTCTTGTGCTCCGTGAGAGCTTGTGAAGTATATATGACGTCAGTGTGACAGAACACAACATGCCTGTAGGGCGGTGTTGATGAAGGTTGCAAGCTGTGTTGGAGGAAATACGGTTTAAGGAGAGAAACCTTAAACTGCTCTTTCTTCTCCCACTCTCTTTCTTTCGCTCATTGTTAACGGATACCAGACCCTTACAACAACAAATATGGCCGCCTTCCATTTGGCTTCAGCTGGGTTCTGTAAGGCTGGCAATGTCTTTACTAAACTTGTCTTCTACAGAACTCCACCTCCTCTTGCTTTCCAGGTCTTCCGTTGGAAATTAGTTTTTAATTACAAGCCGGACCTTCTTAATTTATATTGTATTTATTGTTCCCTCTTTTGCTTCACTGGAGTTAGATGATTACCAAGTTTATTGAACCAAAAATTTGTCTTACCAGTTTCTCCATCCCTTTCTCTCGCTATAAAGTATCAAGGGGTTGTTTATAGATGCACACGTGCAGCAATCACACTGCCCCTCTACGAGTAAAACTAATGACTCATCGGTGCAACACAACAAGAGGTCCTACTTACACACTAACCTCACACATACACACAAACACACACGTGCAAAACAAAATATCTGCATGTCCCACTACCCAATAAAACAATATCGACCCATTCAAAATGTTATAGGGAGCACAAAACCCATTCGCTCGTTCACTCGTAGTTCTTCCAGGAGTGTGCCGCCCCCACAAACAGCCATTCTGCCTCCCCTGGCTTCCATGCTTATTGATTTTTCTAACCTTCCCTACGATAAAGTTTCGCTTAACTAGTCTGTGAAGTCTACAACTATAAAATTGTCAACGATTCATTTGCTGTAGCAGAAAGGCTTATAAAAGAAGAGCATGCGATTCAAATTTTTCGAAATGATTTTTACGGGAAATGCAAGTTTCGAGATCCCCTTGAATCCGAAAAACTGGTTAATGTGTGTATATGTAGAGGTCAAAACTCAAAAACGTTCGTAGGAAGCATATACTAATATTCCGTTAACGCTTATGGAAAATTGATTCCATTATGATTTTCTCCTTTAAACATCGTATACTAGCTGCGCACATAAAGATCTATTAGTTTTATATGCACACCCCCCTCGCAGCGTTGGTCTAAAGGCTAGTGCACTCTCGTTTAGTGTGAGAATTCAGGGTTCGGTTCCCGCGACATTGCTGTCTTTGCAGACGTTAACTCAGCAATATGAGAAAAAGGAGGAAGCTACTCTGTTGGCACCTAGGTAGTGAAGGTCACACAACTAAACGGTGAAGGAATCGCGGCATGTTTACCACACACTTCCCAATAACAATCGCCTTGGCCCTCCATGCAATGCTGCGCCTTATTTTTTTTTTTTTAATTGCCCCAGGAAAAGTGATTTTTGGAGTGTAGTGAAAGAGAGAGCAGTTACGCTAAGCTTTCCTATAAGATGCCCATCCAGTACAATGTGCGGTTCTACTATCGTCATTATATAAGGTCCGATGATGCACGGCTGCAACAACAATTGAACACGACTGCAATTTTCTTAAAATTTGAAATGCTATTTTACAGAATATGTAAATTTTTCCGCAATTAATAATTTTAGGTGGGAGGGCTTGCTGAGATGTAGCTTTATGTCGAACTGCTGAGGGAAAGTATTACACAGTCGTTATCAGATTTTCCAAATTGAGTTTTCACCATTTGGAGATCCAAAAGTACGTCTGAAAGAAAAAGTAATTTGTGGGCATGTTAATAGCAAAACTCAAAACGAAAAATCGGACCAAGTCTAAACTGATAATCTGTTTGGATATTATCAGCAGAACTAAAGGAAGTTTTGATCAGAATTCTTTAACTGCAAGCACCAGTTTATTTAGTGTGAATTTATCAGTTTAGTCTTTTGAATTTTCTTGTGAAAAGACTGCAAACACGATTTTCTTTAAACTTTGTGTCCACACTGAGTACAACTAGCTCTAACATTATTATCGGTATATTTTAGTAGGAGAATGGATTTTACTACAACCACACTAATCAGCCATTTCTAGTTAATCTTGAACACAATTATTGATTAGAAATTTGAAGAAAGTTATCAAAGAACTATCAGAATTACAAGTGTTAAGAGATTTTCTACTTTCTTATTAATCTTGGTAAGAGCAAGTATTGTGATCGTGACAGATTTTCATAACTTGAGTTTTCACCGGATATATATGTTTTGAGGTCCCCTGAACTGAATACGAATAAAAGTTTTTAGCGAATGGTTTGTTATGTGTGTGTGTGGGGGGTGGGGGGGGGGATATGACCAAATTAAATATTATTAAATTAAATATATGAGATATGACCAAAATATCTCAAAAAGAAAAATCGCGGGAAGTTCAGACTTGGTATTCCGTTTAGGTACTGTCACCCAATCTGACATGAAAATTTCGGGCAAAATCCGGAAGTGCGAATTTGCTGTATCTAGTTTTGTTAAGATTTTTTTTTAACTTCCTGTACTATTTACGTATTAAATACCGATCACTCTTATTTAGAAACATTTTCCTAGGAAAATCGATTTTTTCGTAACTCTTTGGGGAACAGTAGCGTTAAGCTTACTCTGAAGTACCACATTAGTAATTATGGTTGTACTATCTATAATAAGAAAGAATTTTAAATTTGAAGAAAATTGGTTAACCGGATGTGCGACTTTATAAATTAGGTTTGTGAGTACTTCTTGGCAAATCGGCCATAATGATTTCCTTTCAACGGAATGCTAACTGCACTCATATAAATCTATCAATTTTAATTTGAAAAAATTTATTTGAGATAGTTCTACGGAATTTGTGTTTGGATATTTCTAATGTTAAGGTTCTCTTCTTGACTACAATGTTAATCACTTGTGTAACTGTTGATCTTCCCCCCACTACCTCTATATTTAACGTTAGGACAAATGAGCGAAATTTGAAGCTTAAAGAAAACCGTCATTTTATTAACATCAGTAAGAGAAAGTCGTGTGAGTGTTTCACACCAGATTTTTGTTTGTTATCCTTCTTTAGTAGGAAATACTTTTATTTATTAATTGTGATCGTATTTCCATCCATCACAGGGTTGGTTCATCAAGTTGATGTAGATAGTTCGCTATCACTGACCACAAGCTTGATTACAATCAATTCGTGTGGTATGTGACAGAAACTTTAAGTTGAACACAACTGTACTTCATGAACTCATACTCTGACGATGAATGAGAATCTGAAAATTAGGCAGCAATTTATAAAAAAAAGAAACATAATGCAACGATGGAGAAAATCCAACAGCAAGTATTGTCAGACATTCGAAATTTTAATGTGCACAGGTAATACTTTTTTTTCCTTGAGGTCGCGACTCTGAATGTGAAAAAGTAGTTTGTTTTGTGTGTTTAAGATTTTAACTCTCATTCCACAAGACAAATTGCCACACCACTTCTTCTGAATGGTTTGTTTCACCTAGTTTTTTAATTTTCCTGAATATATTCATGTTCTGAGAGGTCCCTTGGGTAAGATGAAAGAAAGGGATGGAAGAGAATGTGTGTGTGTGTGTGTGTGTGTATAAGAGAGAGAACAAAGGATCTCAAAACGAAAAACCAAAGGCAGCTCAAAACTTTGAATTCAGTTTAGGTACCACGAACGAATCCGCCATTCAAGGTTACGGTCAGAATTCCGATAAATACAAGTTCCAATGATTTTTCCTTTTAATCTCGCTCTACAAACGTATAAGAAGGATTTTAATTAATTAACAATATTTTCAGTATAGTGGGGTATTTTGAGGAAGATAGGATGCCTCACGTTTAAAGTTTCATTTCATTAATAAATTCTAGTTCCACAGCTTATTAAGGACTACGGAACAGGCAAGGTGGAGGGGTAAATAATAGAGAAACATTGGGATCAATAAGTGGACTACTTTCATGGTTTTCATTGTTCTTCCGTGAGTCAAGAAAAACGTAAAAATTCTCGGAATGGAAAATTTCATTTTCTGTTTTGGGGGGGAAGAAGGGTAAATACTGTGAATATAGTAATAGTATACGTCAAGAAGAAAGTGATTGGACAGATCCAGCTGGGTTGGCATCGACGGTCGGAGGGGTGCCGCACTGGTACGCAGGTCCAAAACATATATATAAACACACTCACACTCTGGAGAGCCGCACGTGTTTTCATTTCGACCCAAGGGCAAATGTGGCTGCCTAACCCTAACCTTTTAGTGCAGTTCCCGTCGGGCAGATGGCACTACTGGGCCAGCGGCGAACATTGTCTCCCCTCTCTCTCACTGCTCTGCACCACCTTAGAGGCCCGCCACCATACGCTCTTGTGTTCCTTCATCCTTTTTTTTTTTATTTCATTTCCAGTGCTTCAGTCTGCTTTCGTACATTGTACGGTGAGGATGTGTTTGCGTCAAGTCTTTCAAACATTTCTTCCCTCAGATTGAGTGTTCTGCCGCATATATATATTAATGAGGGTTGTTCCTATAATAATGACGCCAAAATTTAATTCACTATTGTTGTTGCTGTTGCTATTATTATTGTTACTATTAATTGTCATACTTGATGAACGGTGACGTGGTTGATTTTATATATATATATATAATATAAATGACGGAAGTTCTGTTGTCGAGGGGTAAGTGGCCAGAGGAACGCCACCGGGGGCCCGCCCCTGCCAGTACTAGACGTACAACACGGACTAAAAGTCGTTCTGCTAGAGATATTAAGAAACTTAGTGAACAGCAGGCTACTAAGTTGGCATTAGTGAGGCGTTGTTTCGTATTGTGTGTACGTCTGGAGCCTTCTACATGTTTCACTACACAGTCTTCATGTGAAGCCGCCGCTTGGCTTCATTCTACTTCTCAGTAAGTTTCTTCTTCTTCCAGAAATTTTTCTCACATATATTTGTATTTCTAACCAGCTTTCCCTGGAAAACTGGAAAAGCAGTATAAAATCTTTCCATAAGATGTGCAAAATCAATTTGGCTTCTCCAAAGAAAATGCCATAATCACTCATTTGAATATATTCAATGCTGTGGAAGACAGGTGTGTATTGGTAGTAAAATTCTAAGAAATTAATTAATCTATTAAAGTTAGAATTAGCCGGTAACCATATAAAAATCCACCTCGGGATACCTAGAGTGCTTCCAGTTGCGTTTTTTGCGAAAGCCTAGTTTCGGATGTGACAAATCACCATAAGCAATCATTTGTCTGAATGTCCAATTAAATAAAAAAACAATTTTCATTTCAATAAATCTGTCTTGGGACATTTTTCTTACATTATTATGCTTGCATTACCATTTTCTTTTATATTACGAATTTTTTTATTTACAGAATTACATAAATAGAAAAAAAGACATGGATAATATACAAACTCTGTAAAGCCAATTTGCCCAAAATAGAATTCGAGCCCTAACTTAACACAACTAACTTTGTAACTGACGCTTCAAAAACATGGATGGAAGAGTCTAAAAAACTCTGTTCAGTTTCTGTTCTACGTTCACAACTGTGTCCCTAAATTTCGAGTTAGAAAAAAGTGTCTATTTTGTTTAAAAAAGAAGGAAATACCATTTAGCCAGGTTTCCTCTTTATTTCTTTTGCAAAATGTTTCGTGCCAAGTTTTATACCTGCTTTAGTCCCAGTTTTTAAGGAAAGAAGCCCAAGTTTGAAAAACTTTGAGATTATTTTAACTTTTGTACCATTTACTTTAAAATTGCTCATTTTGTTTTTCTTAACTTTTATTACTTAATCTGTTCATTAAAATTTCAGTTTAATAATAAGCTTGGTATTCTATGAAATATAAAGCAATTTTACAAATAAATATATTATAGTAGCATTCCTCACTAAATTATAAGCTTACCATTAATAATAATAAACTATACTGTAATAGTTTAATGGTAATGCTTATATAAACCTTGGAGAAAAAAAAATATCAGATCAGAAAATAGTTAGTTGCATTGTGAATGACCTTCAAAAAATTATTACATAAGTCTCTTTTTATTGCAGTTCCTTTCCTGCATAAATATGTATGCATTTCAAGGTATACGTTCGTATACACTTTTACCCAGATCAAAGAATAAAAAAAAAAGAACAAATTTAACTGTCATAATCAAAATGTGTATTGTACCTTAACCGCTTGAATAAATATAAACAATGTATAATTGCATATTAAAAAGTGATAAATAATAAAAATAGTAAATCGATAAAAAACAATATTTTGTTCCAATATCTAGAGTGTAAACTTGTTGATTACTACGCTATCTGTATGATTTTACTAAAAACAAGTCTAGAATTACACCTCCAAAAACTTATCTTTAATTCTCTACTACAAAGAATTCAATTTTTTTTTTTATATATATGTATATAAATTATAATTAATTTTTTTTAAATTTAAGTGCCCGTGAAAAATAAATAGAATAAGATGAATTTATATACAAGAGAGAGCACAAAATGGCAAAATAGTTGAACTCAGTATAATTATTGCCCAACGTTGATGTTCGTAAATATTGGAAATTTAATCAAACTAAACAGAAAGGTTATAAGAAATAGCAAAAATATAACCTTACTATTGTTTATAGGAAAACAGTACAGAATGAAACTAAAATCTAACCTTTTTTCAGTCGTTTCCTTTTTGGTTTCTGCATTTTTCTTTTGTATTGATTTTGTGTATTTTATTATTTCTTTAAAATCTATATTGTATTTTGAACATTTATAGTAATTAAAATTCTTTGTATAGTCTGTAACGTACTAAGCTGCTTGGCTTGGAATTATATAAATTCTAATAATCATTTTGGTTTTTAAAGAGAAATATAGCCCTAAACCGGGCTTCTTCACAGATGCGAATATGAATTTTGTTTCAAGAATACGTTTTATTTTCTGTATGCATTCGTTTACACTTGGATATGAAATGTAGCTGACAAGAGAAATACCTTTTGATATGTATCAGTTTTTACCAAATTTAGGCTAAACTATGATCATTTTTTGCTGTATGTTCACTGTATGGAATGTTTTTCTTTTCCATGGTTTGATGTGCAGATGTAAAATGAGTGCAATATCCACCGCCAGCTAGAACTATTGAGGCACCTTTGCCATGTATTGTTTCATGTGTGTGAAGTGTTGGTCTGTGGAGATAGACATATGAAATGGTAAGCTAGACTTTGTCTATCTGGATAAGCTGAGAAGAACCCAGATGGGTCACGAGCCTGCTGTTGTGTGTCTCTAGGCACGTGTCTGATAGCTTCACAACCTTCATCCCTATGGATGAGCACAGTGGCCTGTCGGCAGCCTCAGTGCTCACTGGGAGACCAGGCAGTGAGATGTTGCTGTGACTTTCATGGACCTCTCTCAGGCATCTGGTTGGATACTTTACTGAGCATTGTGGTTTAAGGAGACAACTCTACGTAATGGGTGTCATGCCAGACCTCTTTTCAGAGTCTGTGCGATAGAGGAAAAACACCCATCTATCTATAAGCTGCAGTTATATATAGAATTGTAGTCATCTATAAAATGAAGTTTGAAAATATATATATATGCGTGTGTGTGTGTGTGTGTGTTTGTGTGTGAGCGAGAGAGAGTAAACTAGAGATTGACTAGGAGTTGTGCACATCTTCTTCTGCAGGCTTATATATTGCGTGAGTGCTGGGTGTGATCATGTTGGTAGCCTGGGAGATCTACAGGGATGCCATTCTCCTTACATGGGTTCGCGCTTCTATTCTCTGCTACAAGACGAAAGACAATGCAAACTTGGGATGTTAGTGTTCATAGTTTTTTCTAAAAATTATTTACACTAAATTTCTTAAAAAAAAAAAAAATCAGTAATTTGCGTTTAATAATTTCCAATTTTGTATTTACAGTGGTGTGGCGGTGCACTGTGCTGATTGCGGCTCCAGTAACAGCGACATCACCGAGCCGTGTTCACCGTTATCCACGACCAGTCTAGATGAGATGCCGCCCACAGCTGTTGGTCGATCAACGGCTCCACCGGCCAGCGTTGTTCGCCGCCCTCCGCCGCCTCCGTCGCCAGTTGGCGATACAAACACCGTCCAATGGCCCTGGACGGATCCACCAAGTAAAAGGCCAAAACAGGGAAAAATTACTGAATATTTCAGGGCCAAAGGTGGTAATAAAAGCTGCGTGCTGTCTCCGGCCAATGTCGGTGCCGCCCTAAACAAAGACTCCACTGTACATCAGCCTTGGGTAAATTTTCACTTTATTTTATGCTAGTATTATTTAAAATTGAATGTATGTGTTTGAAAATTGAACACAGAATTGAGAATAAGTTTGATGGAATCAAGGGGAGATTTGTTATGCCAATTGGAAATGATTTTTGTTGAATTAATGAACCGGTAGAAAGTTCCACACAGCTTTTTACCAATATTCTCTTAACTGAGCACCTCTCTATCAATCAGCTTTTCTCTGCCTCCAAAAATCCTTGCTGGCTTTGGTTGGAAGTGTCATTTAAACAAAGAATCTCCGGACTAGGAAGTTAACTAGTTGGATTGAGGCATTTTTATTGACCTAATTACTATACCAATTACTGCAAAAATTGCCAGCCAAAAAGCCTACATAATTAACTTTTTCACCCAAAAGCAATTTTTGACTTGATATGCCAGCCACTCGGCTTTTTCGTAAAACATCTCTATTTGAAAGATGGTTTTCCTTTCTTAAATGTCGTTTCATTGAGAAGAGGTTGGAGAAAATAATAAAGAGAGCTGCTTTGCTTTTGGGTGCACCTTGTCGATATCGGAGATATTTTTCGTCATAGCCTGCTTCATTTTATGGTCGTCAACTGGTTTCTGGTGTTTGCCCTTTATCAGGATGTCTTGATAAACAGTGTGATAACACAGATTTGCACACTGTTTATCCAGACATCCTGATGATGGGCGAACGCCAGCAAACAGTCGGTGACCATAAAATGAAACAGGCTATCACGGGAAATATCTTTGTCACTTACCCTGCTTGCCAGCTCTGCGGACCCAACCACAACAGCTCCTTGTTGATTTCACCTTCCGACAACTCTTCGATTGGCTAGCCAATGACTGCAAGATCATAAGTATATGTTCTTGTTTTGTTTTTTTTTATTTGTGCTCGTCATTGACTGTAATCTCACATTACCAACTCTTCTGCTCCTGGCAAAGATTCCCGGAGGCAAATGTAGGCAAAATTTTTGTTCACAAGACAATTCGTAAAAATAGTTACGACTCGTGTAATTTCAGTCATTTGTATTGTATGGATTTCTTAACGCCTTCAGTACAATGTGAGCATTCCTGCTTCTGATTGCATATGAAAATTCCCATATTGTTTTAAGTATCAAGTGGGAGTGTTTCTATTTGGATGTTTTGATATATTTCTATTAGGCCCAGGCTCGCTAGGCGTCTGTTTATTGAATTATCCTAAGGCAAAACTACTGGACAGGCCAACCTGCTGTTCATTCTATTGTAGCTTCCTGCTGAGTCTTGTACGTTTTTTTGCCCGTTTGCCTTTGTGGGGGCGTTCAATGCAAGTAGTTGTATACATTGAAAATTTGCCAAACGAGCCTATAGAAGAAAGTAACTGCATTAAATGCAGATAACTTGAATCATAGTTAACACTCAAAAGACAAAGTTTGTTGTCTTTCAGTGTATATATCAAGTGGCCATCTTCATTGTCCTATTTCCTTTCATGTTACTAATTTGATAAAGAGGTGCAGTATAGTTAGAGAATTTTTTGTGATTAGGAAATTTTATGAATATAATGTAAAATTATTTACCATTACTGATAAATACTTTTTACTGTAGATGAGTTACGCAAATATTGAGATCTAGTATGATGGCCAATATCTGAGATTGTGTCTGCCACAGCATGCTTTTTGTTTCTTTTTTGACCGTTTTTGGATTGTCCTCGATTGTCAGATAGTGATTCGTCTTTACATTGAATCAGTCGGCCTAGTACCTATGGAAGTAACTTTTAAAAAATTAGGAAACCGTCTCTACCATACACTTGAATGACGATGAAAAAATCCAAAACTGGTCAGAATTGAGGGGAAAAGACGCTTCAATGTCACAGTCTCAGATAACGTAAATATACTGTTATTTTTTCTTTAAAACAACATGTCTTTTATCGAGGAGAAAACATATTGTTTTAAATTTATTACAAAACTAAGTTTTATACTCTTTAATAGAATAACATCTTCTAAATATATATTCTTCTTCAAAGCTTGGGGTTCCTTTAATTCAAATATTTATTTTTAAATATCTTGGTATTAGTGAGAGGTGGTTGAGATTCTTGTAACCAGGGTTAGATTAATGAACAACTTCTTGATTTTATTTATTCCTTCCTTCAATCAGGACGTTTCGATCATAATGAGGTGACTGCTATATTTACATTTAGTTCATGTTATATTGTTAAAAAAGAAACTGTAAATCTTTCTTTGGAGAAACTATCTTTAAATTGTGTTAATGAACAGACAATAATTGAAAAACCATTCAAGTTGAACACCTAGGATGACTGTTTTAACACAGCTAGGGTAAAGTTCATTCCTACTGTCTCCAAGGTTAAATACAGTTTTCTTTTATACGATAATTTTCCTGGTAGTAAATGTAAGAAATAATCAGTTGAAGATAACCCTCATTAAGTCGAAACGTCGTGGTTCAGTGAAAGAATAAAATAAAATTTGTAAAAGCCAGAAGGAGTTGTCACTAATCCAACCCTGCTTATCAAATATTTTAATATTTCTTTTTGTCCTAGTTTCTCCTCTTGAAAAGATAGGTATATCATTTCTCCTTTTGATTTGATGTGTTGATACAATATGAATACAAGGTTTGGTGTTTAAAACGTTTTTCTGTGTATTCTTATAAATACACTTTTTGTTTTTCTTGGTTTGCCATAAAAATGAAGGCTTTTTGGAAAAATTTTATTTGGAAGATGGTGTCTTTCTTGATGATGGTGTTTAAATTTGAGAGTTTCCTTTGTTTTCTACTTTAGTTTTACTGATTAAAGTTGCCCTACTTCACTGGCCAGAAAATTTTTTATATATAGCCAATGAAATTGCAGCAATTTAAGCAGTGAAACCACACAGTGACCAGATCGAAACTCTCGCTTACCACTGAGTTTTTTTTTCTTCACTCTTATATCTCCATTGTCAAGATCATCTTTTATTTCATCTGCTAAAATTATTCGTGTTTCTCCTCTGCAGAAAGATTTATTTATTCAAGTAGTAGTATTTTTATCTAATAATTAAAAATAGTAAATTAATCATTGTTTTGTTTTTATTATAGTATTATGCACATATTAAATATGTAATTGGTGCAGTCTACAGTGTGACACCACAACTCGGTCCATCCTGCGGAAAATTCTTCATCAAATACTGTTCATGTTCCATCGTCTTCTTCTGCTTGCTCTCTACGTCTTCTCACAATCGTGAGCTCTTATAATTTCCAAATTTTGTACTTTTTCTTGTTTTATTTTATATACAAACATATATTGTATAAAACTGGAAATATGTACATTTATGTAAACAAAAAAGAAAAATTGTGCCTATATCTTTGGAGCCAGCCTAAATTCATCTTTCAGCAAAGAAACTAGTTAGATTAATTTGAAATTTTATAGATAATTAAACAGAAAAACAAATGAAATTGAAAAACCAAAAACTCGTTTGCACCTCTTTTTCGTTTTATATATATTTCGTGCTGTACATATATATTTGGGCTTGAGCTTAAATAGAAGAGATTTTCACAGATTCATGCAGCATTTATGTCTGCACACTGTGGCGGTGCTTCTTCACAAATGGAAACAAATACAGTTATGTTAAGTCGAAAGTGGCTTGTTTTTTTTTATGTGAATCCAGGACCTCTGGAGGGTGGACATTTTTTTTACCCAAAAGGCCAAAGCCCCTTGTCACTGGTTCAAGGGGGCTCTTTCCAAAGAACTCGGCCGATTTGGATGGCTCAGAGTTAAAGAATGAGGAAAATATCTAAATGTTCACTTTCATAACATAGATAGGCGAAAGAAACGCTGTTCCTAAAGCAAAGTTGCCCAACGATTTTTCTAGTACCGGAAATCCTTTTGATGGAATAGATTCATGCTGGAAATCCCTTAAAGAGAGTGGCGAAAAAGTTTATCAATAGGCATAAGATCATATTTTTCTGCTGCACGAACGGTGGTGGGGTCCATTTAGAAGATTTAGTTTTTGCCCGAAAGATGAGGAAACCGGCACTGCATGAGTTGTGTTAGAATGAAAGCGGATTAGAAATGTGTTATAAATGTTTGGATGCGGATTCAATTCCTTTATAGAAGATAATCACTACCTGCATAGATTCATTGCAGTGCTTCCTTATCAGTAAGAAATAAAAATTACTGGAGAGTATACTCTAAACGAGTGGTCATTCCAATCGCATTAGGGGCTGACATGGCTGAGGCTGCCTGGCCAAATCTTCCTTTTAATCCTAAATCTACTTTCAATGAAACATCCATATGCTACTTTTTGCTGTTTCTTCTGTTGGTCTGAATATTTCAATTCTTTGAACACCTTTATTTTCTCTTTTTTGGTTTGACTTTACAATTGTTGAATGTTATTCTACTAAATTGGATATTTCTTTCTATTCAGCTTCTTTCTTGATCTCTAACAACAGTCCAGCATCAGAAGAAAATCTGCTAAGATCGAAATGGGAAATAATTATTTATTTTTATTATTTCTTTATTATTGGTTTTTATTATATATTATTTTCTTCACAATTATTCTGCTTCTTTCGGCATTGAGCCGGACTCAAATTGTAAAGAGTTTCATTCAAAGCACTGGCATTGTTATATTGTTTATTTTGAATTTTTATTTTTTCTTTTGGTTATTCCAGCCATTCTAAGTCGCGTTGCCCATTATAAAAGATTTTAAATTTTATTAACTAAGCTTCATTGTTTAAGGATCTATTTAGGCCGCGGGCAATGGCGCAGTTTACCGAAGGCTCACTACAGCATGCTGTCCAAGCTCAGTAGACCATCAGTGGACAAGCATAGCTTATATCTGTAATGGCGGCAGCCACAGCTGATATGCACTTCCTGTATTTGAAAAAAGGGTAGTTCTGTCCGCTTCTATTTATTACTTCCTATAAGTTACAAAGGTCATTCAGTAAGTAACGAGACAAATTGCTGTGGCTCAGAAACGGTTTGTTTAATCAATAAAATAGTGGTAGTGCGTCAAGTTGGCATCCTTGTACTTAGTTTCTCATCAGCAGTTCGAGAGTATTTGGTAAGCATAACCTCAAATGTATTCTGTTAACATTGGCGAGTCCGCTCGAGCATTGCACCTCGAAAGAACAACGTCAGTGATTAGATTTCTAGTTGCAGAGGATATATAAAAGGAGTGACCTCCACGAAAGAATGTTGAAAGTATACGAGAATAATTGTTTGAACCGTTCGAACGTTTACGAATGGGTAGGACAATTTAAAAGTGGCCGTGTAAGTGTCTGTGACGAGCAACGAAGTGGACGACCGGTTAAGTTGCAACTTCCTCCCTCGAATCTCGTATTAACGCGTTAATTCAGGACAACAGGCGTATTATTGTTATGCCAGTATTGCAGTGATATGCTTACAAACAAAGTATGGTCTGCCAATCGAACGAAACGTCGTGGACTCTTAACTAAAGGCGTTATTTTGCTTCATGACAACGGCCGCCCACTCACGGCGCAGTTAACTTAAGAAACACTTCAAAAAGTGGGGTGGGAGATCCCTCCACAATCCCCCTACAGCTCCGCCCTCGCCCCATCGGAATTCCATTTATTTGGACCTCTTAAAGAGGCTCTACGAGGGGGAACATTTTCAATCCATTGAAGAAGTTAAAAATCAGGTGCAAAAGTGGCTTCGAGATCAGCACAAAGAATCTTATCCAGAAGCATTCACAAATTAGAAGAACGATGGGAAAGTGTATAAATGTTGCTGGGGACTATGTTGAAAAGTAGCCAAAGTTTTGTAATGATTAAATAAATCGTTTTTGAGCTACAGCGATTTGTCTCGTTACTTATTGAATGACCGTCGTACATAGAAACTGACTGAGGCTATTTAATCTAGGTTAAGATTTTTGAATTTATTTAGATTTTGTATCCTCCATTCAAATGACAACATTAATTTTGGTGCTCTTTTGAATTTAGGTTTGCTCCTTTGCAATTCAGAGCAAATTCAGTTTATTAGCAGGTAAATCGTTTAGGATGATAAATCTACAGAGCAGACAAATATATATATTTTTAATAATTTTTAAACAAAGTTTGGATTTTTTTAACATATTTTGGATCATCTTTCAGGTAACCAGCCCAGTATCAAAGTTCCTCAGCGCTAGTGTCAAATCTGGAGTAACTTTGCCCAGTTCTTCTGGTGAAGTAGTAGTTGGTGACGATGGTGGTAGAGAAGGCGGCGTAGATTTTGAAGAAGAAGAGGAAGATGAGAGTAGCAACAGCAGGAATGTTATGGCACTGCAGACTTCCTGCAGTTCTGAACCAGTAAGAACTAGTGCTTCCGCAACGGTCACCACCATAGAGAAAGGAACAGCAACCAGCCCACCGCCGGTGGCGATGGCCACATCAATCACCAGTACCATAGTAACGGCCGATCATGCAGAAGAGAACAGCTCTAGCGGTGCTAGCGATGTGTCATCGTTGTTCACTAGTACCAGTAGCAGCAGCAGGACAACGGATAGTGATGTTGTCAGTAATAGACAACATCGACAGCAACAACAACAACAACCACAACAAGAACAAGAGAGAACGATTAGATTTCCAGTTAAGAATGGTTGGCGAGGGCATTATGTGTCGGACGTTGTCTGCAGATGGACAGACTGTGAGGCCAAGTTCACCACTTCCACAGCACTTCTAGAGCATCTACAGGTATATAGATGGCAACACCCGAAGAAAGTGTTTTTCTCTTTTAAGTCAGAAGTACAGTAATTGTTTTGGATTACTTTTAGTTCATTAGCATTGATCACCAAACATTACTTTCCCAAACTGTATATAAAAGAAAATACTGACTTTGGTCGATCATGTTACCATTTATTTTTGTTAAGTAGTTTTAGAATATGTAAAATCCCCTCCCTCCCAAATCGATATTTCGATTTGGCATCTAATTATTATTTGTAGAAGTAATCATTACTACAGACGGCTGAGCTTGTAGAGTTAGTTTATGATTTTTCGATTTATTTTGTCTTTTTCTTTCTTTCACTTAGCTATAGATGTTATGGTACTAGTACTATACTTACTGGTATGATGTTATGGTGTTTTCTGTTTATATAAATACCACAACTTAAAAAAGAAAAATACAGCAAGCTCTTACTTATTATTCCATGTAGTCCGACAAAGTGTTATCGGCAAATGGCCCAACGATTTTTCTTTAAAATTTGTATATGCAGCTTGCATCATCATATATGCAGATCTGTTACTATTATTTGAAACATTTTTCTGGAAAATTGACGTTACAAATAGGGGTTGGTATGGGAATGGATGACTTTAGGTTTCCTTCTAAAGTGCCATTTTTGTGTATTGTACCCGACAACGATACTAGCGGAAATTGTTATGCTTGGTATACTATCTAATCATAAATAATATATAAAGACGTATTACATTTATTAGAACTTTTTTTCCGGAGAAAAATTTGTTTTAACTATTTGTAGTACGGCTGGAATATCATGTTTCCCTGAAAGGACCCATTTCTTAATCTGAAGAGTCCCGTGTTGTATTAATATTACAGTCAACTAAATATTTAGTAAAAATATGATTTAGAGCTATGGCAAATTGCAGTAGGAGTGGAGTAACTCGTGTCAATGTTTCATAACTGAGTTTTAATTTTATTGTTTTATAAATACGAATAAAAAAATCTCAACCAAAATAAAAATCGTTGGTAAACTTACGTTCACGTTGGTGAACTTACAAGAATCAAATTAAAAGTGATTATTGCAAATTTATTCGTTTTTCTGAGAATTTTATTTTAATTTTTCTTATTTTTAAATTATTTTGAATCTGGATATGTGACAAACTAAGCCCAGATTCTAAACTATTTTTAGTAACGAAATTTGCGATAATATTTTTACCCAACCCCGTCCCCTTCCCCGAAATCCTGGATCTTCACCTTATATGTCACGAATTTATAAGTTAATAAATTAAGGTGTACATTTTGGGGCGAATTTGTCAACAGAATTGATTAGTTAGAATTCAGAGCGATATGCGTTTTTTTTAACAATTTGAAGATGTCATTCGCCAGTACTGCCGCCTGCTAGAGAAATGCAACCACAAGAAAATGTAAGAAAACAGAATTAATGTAAATGTGTGGTGTATTTCACTAATTAGCTCGAATCGAAGATATTTAACTGTCGATTTTAATATCTAGTATAAAGTCACACTAAACTTATCGTTTGACTCAATGACCAAAATAAAGATCGATTCACCCTTTAGGTAACATCTCAGGGACAAGTAAATATTAAGTGAACTTGTTAGTTTGTATTTATTTATTATTTTACAGTGTGTGATAACATAGATTTGTCTGTGCAAACCTATGTTATCACACTACGCATCCTCATGATGGGCAAACGCCCGAAACAGGTCGATGACCACAAAAAGAAGAAGGTTATCACGGAAAATATCTCTGAAATTCATTAATGTTCTTTAAATATCATTTGGGTTTCCCAAGGAATCATAATTGAATTTAATTGGAACATAAAGGTTCCACTTTCTACAAATTCGTGACATTTCCGACAGTGATCTTGAAGTGACCTGATACTTGACTCGAGTAAGACCATCCACCAAACCGTGCGTAATTTTGAAGAGGAAAATAAGGCCTGTCTTGGTCCCTCCTGTGCTTGAGTGTTTCAAGAACTTGACTTCCGTTCTGGATGATATAAGAGAGGAACCGCTGGACCTATCAAGCCGTTTGAGGTTTTCGGCAGTAGAGAGCGATCTATGAGAAAAATGTACTCGTAAGATGGTCCTTACAAGTGCCTTACAATACTACATGACCGTCTTCTAAATCTCTCGCGTGCCAAAAAATATATTCTAGAGTACGCGAAGCCTTCCCGCTGACATAATCCAAATGTCAAGATTATGTCCAAATCTGTGACATGATCGACTGCCAATAATTTATCATTCTCTATTTTATGTTAAAACTTTTGAACTTCTTTTTGCCTACTGAAGGTAATCTGGCAGCTCTTGGAAGAATTGGGCTTCTGTATATTATCAAGAGTCTATTTTACAACATATCTCTGTAAAAAATCATTTCAAAATAATAATTGTCTTAAATATATTATTAATTAATACAGTTATTTAGGATATTTAACAAAAGCTCAGCCTTCTATTGTCTCCATCATTTCTTTTATTAACTTAGTTATTCACTAAGTTGTTCTGTACTCTAATGAACTATTTACAGAGTTCTCATAAGACAGAGGTTCTCAGCAAAAAAACTAGTTTATTTGTTTTTTAAATACTGCTTCATTTTTTTTTTATTTATTTTTTTTTTCTTTGTTTTTCCCCTCCAACTAGATAAACCATGTGAATAGTCAGACACTGTCTGAGAACTATGTATGTCGATGGTCCGACTGTAAGGTGTACGAGAGGAAGAGCTGTTCGAGGACATGGCTGGAGAGACATGTATTGTCACACGGTGGTAATAAACCATACAGGTGCATCGTGGACGGTTGTGGACATAGGTTTTCCAGTCAGGTAAGTATTTTGCTTCTTTGTTTAAAAAACAAAAATATTTTCGACCGTTTCCATTGTCGACAATATCCAATTCTCTAATGTCGAAAATTCTACCCAAAGTCTAAATAATAATCAGACTATAATTTACTAATTTTATTGATATTAATATTGCTTTTCTTTTATGTGATTTCTCTATTAGAATTTCTACAAAGATTCTACAAAAGTTTTTTGTTTTACTATTTACAACAACATGATTGTGACTTCTCTTCTGTCTGGCATATAGTGCCCTGCCGCTCAAAAGCAACCAGCTCTCTAAATATGGTCTTACACCCAGTTCTTCACTAATAAAGCTTCTAATACAAGAGAAGATATTGTCAGTATTCGAGTTTTCTGCTCGAATATGACTCCGAGGAGCCATATTTGAATATATATCCTTGCTTTTAAGATCACTGCAATTTTATTTGCGCGTAAACAGTTTTTGCAAATATTTAATGCATTACAAATAAATATATTATCAAAGTGGGCAAAAATTGTTGGAAACTACACATATGTGGTTCTGTCTTTATGCTCTGCGATTAATTTTATTGGTTGCAGTTATCTATATTTATCTATACAATTATTTATAAATTTCATCATTTCTAAATTAATCATATCACAAACCTTTTGCCATGAAGCTTCTAATTCATATCCTGCCTCTCAGCACGCTTTGCTTGGACAGTGTCCAGAATGCTTGAAAGCGATGTCTCCTTGACATTGGTTTGAATCCTTGCCAAAATTTTCAGGCCCCCATAATTGTGTAACTGAAATAATTAAAAAAACAAAACAAAGCATAGTCAGGATTTGTCCACTAGCTTTCAATCTTTGTTAATATCGGTACTTAGATTTTGTATTGCACTAAAGATTTCTAGATCTGAGATCTCTTTAGATCATGGTTTTTTGAAAGCCAACTTGAAAGATTTGAATTTGAAAGCATTATTATTTTGGCCAGTTTAAATTTTTCTCTAAAAAAATTAATTTTTTTTTTGAACTGGTCAAAATAGGATAATCAGTTGTTATTATCTTATTTTGACAAATACAAAGCCATATTTTTTAATCGGATTAATTTTTTGTTTCCTTATAGTATTTGGTGACACTTATAACCTAATTAAAATGAATTTAAATTGATTCTAGAAAATATCTTGAAATCGTGTCCGGCTTCTTTTTTCCTTAATTCTTTCCGATTTAAGAATTTCCACCACCCGTTGAGTATGGTTCACCAGGTTTGTGTAACAACTGTTGATTTCCACTTGTATAGTTTCTGATCATCATAGCTGATCCAAATCCCTAGCCAATTTAGTCATGAATGTTTAATGTGATTGAAAGACAGTTTTAAATTGGCTAAAATTGAAATTGAAATTGATTGTCTAAAAAAATATGAAACTCATCAGATCATTGATACTTTTGATTGATATTTCATTTATATCTAACTACAGCAAAGTTGGACTTCTTGTTTCAAATTTCCTCCCATATCTGTTTTTATTATTGGGATTAAGCCCAGAATTATTTCCAATGAAAGCTGCCTTTTCTGGCCTACAGAAGCAGAAAGTTTGAGAGCAGTTTAAAATACACTAAGCTCGGTTAAGTAGGATTGATTTGAATATAATATCTGAAAGTACTCTACAATCTCTTTCAAAGTATTGTCCATATTTTTAAGAAACTCTCTTTTCCAGTTATAAAGAAAACTGAAGGAGAGCACCGTAACATTATTTAGAGCATATTCGCAATGAATACTGCTTGCAGTGTCGGTCATCCGTGGAATTTTGAAAACATTAACATACAAGTTTTTAGATAAGTAGGTTTTACAGCAGAAGTTGTTAAATATAATTTTGTATTATCATTTTACAGACGTTACTGCAGAGGCATGTGAACAACCATTTCTCAGAGAGGGACCAGAAAGGAGACTCAAAAAAAGGCTGTGAAACTGCCAATAAATTAATACGAAGAAATGGCAAAAGACTAAGATATAGGCGGCAACCTTTTTCTGGTAAAATTATAAATCTTTGATTACGAAAACTTTCTTATTTCTTATAAAATGTTCCATACATTTTATTTTTCTTTTAATTAGCTCGTATATACGATTATTTTGACGCTGGTATAATGGAAGGACTACAGCATAAGCTGATCGAGTTGACAGAAAGGCGGACCCACGGCCAGTTTGATAATGTAGCAGGAGATTCAGTCTTGTTGCAGAGTCGGGTATGTATCTGTAAATAATTACATTTTAGACTATATAGATGTAGATTTGTACAGGAAGATACTTACACCTGCCTTGAAGAGGTATATATGTATTGACTTTGGAAAAATAACTTTTTTTTAAATGACCAGCCTTTAGCAACTAAACCATTCTGCTTCTGGTAGTCCAATAAAGTTATGCCATAATTGTATTGTCTAAATTTATAGGGTCGTTATTAATATTTATTCTGACGTCGTTCGTGCCGTCAAAGCTGGACATCTTGGTAAGTGCCGACCTTCCATCTCAACTTGATTGCACAAACGGGACTGTCCACCAATTTTGTTTAAATGAGATGGAGGTAATCCGGCCCTTTTACATGCGGAAGCAGGCTACAGCCACTCTTCCGTAGGAGGAGTGGGTTCGTCTGGCAGCGTTTGCCACTGCTTTCCTTCAGCCTGACGCTGTTGTATCTTCTTAATCTCTTTAAGAAGATTTCATTATATTTTTAATAGCGCAGTAGGAAAGCACTGTCGGGTTACTGCGTTTCGGTTCGTCTTCGAGCTAGTTCGTCTGTTTCTCATTACTCGCCAGGCCACAGTGGAGATCCCTTTTCCATCAGACCATTTATGCAGTTTTCTACTATCCTCACCTCCGCATGATTGGAGCCTACTCTACTGGAGATAGCTAATATTACGGCCTGCGAATTAATGAAAAGCACTACCTGGTGGTTAAACTTTCTATCTCCTGTTTTTGCGGAAGCCATAGAATACCTGTGGCACCCCATCAAAAGTCGTGCTCATTCTTCCCACTGGCGTAGAGCACTCATACTCCTGACAATACACGCCTGTTCCTGATAGTTCACGCGTATTGACGCGTTGCCGATTGGGCGGATCCATTCGTGTAAAAGTAGAGCCAATCCTGTACAGGATAAATAATGGATGGTTTCTAACGCCAACGCTTTCGTTTTCCAATTGGGGGTCTGCTCCTTATTTATCGGTTGCCTCCGCCACATAATCAGGCGGCACTGAATTCCAAAGGTTGCCTCATCCTAGATCCAGACCTCTTAACTCCAAAATTTCATTAATTTCTTATTAATTCTTAACAGCGAGCAGCTTTTGCGTTTTCAAACGCTGGGTAGATTTGTCCTGCATCCTGGAAAATTTCCCTGGAAACTGGCATAAGTTAGATGTTAAGCAGTCGAAAACTCGAGAACACATATATTAATTGATGTTTACCTGTTTCAGATCCTTGGAAAAAGAACCGACGAAAAAGGTGAAACACAAGTGCTACTGCGATGGTTCCCTTGTAATGTGTAAGTATTTTTTTCAATTTAATCAACACAACTGTGTTGATTGACAAATTAATATATTGTAATTAGGAAATTCCAAGAATTTTAACTTATTTGGATTTTAAAGTCAATAAAATTGAAGAATGCATTTTAAAGTAAAATTTAAAAATCGAACCATCTAATCATTTCAAATAAATCTACTTGCTCGTGTGAAATTTTGAAATTCGAGTTTTCACCGGAAGTACATGTTTTGAGGTCCCCTGAGTTCGAAAATGTTTTTAGCGAATGGTCTCTAATGTGTGTGCGTGGCTAAAATATCTCAAAACGAAAAATCGTAGGAAGTTCAAACTTGGTATTCCGTTATAGTACTTCCATTAAGTTAAGATCCCTAAGGAATCCTAACAACCTGACGGGCTCTAGAGAGGGTATACTTTCACCTCCACCTGGTAACTACCCAGGTTCTTAAATCTTCTCTGGGTGGCAGCCTCGCAATCCGTTAGGAGATGTAATGGAGTTTCCTCCATCTCCCCACAGAATCTGCATGTTCTGTCACTTTCCAAACCTATCTTCGTCAGGTGTCTTCTGAGTCGACAATTCCCCGTGAGGAAACTCGTAAGAACGCGGAGTTTGTTCTTACTCAGGCCGATGCAGGCCTCCGATCTCTGTTAGTTATAATTTTCCAGGCAGATCTTGGCCCGCCGCAGTCCAGGGAGGGAGTTCCAAAGTTGAAACCCCCTTGCCTCCTCCTCCTTCTTCCTGAGTTCTTCCAAGAAAAACTGGTCGCTGACCCCACAAAAAGTTTCAGACGCTGGACGCGGGTTTGCAGCATCTATCTTTGCCAGAGCGTCGGCATTGGCATTCCCTTCAATGCCAACATGCCCTGGCACCCACAAAAGGGTAACTTTACTGCTCCTGCCTAGGTTATTAAGTTTGCCTAGGCATTCCCCAGACCATTTTAGAGTTTGGAAGATGCTGGGAATTTACCCATGGGTTCCGAGTGCTTGGTCCTTGGAACCCCGCCGCAGTCCCCATGAGGGTCTTAGACCCGTCAGTATACCATTTAATGGCATGTTCCTTAATGCCTCACAGACGGATTCTTCGCGCCACTCACTTTTGGTGCCCAGCTTCAGAGAAAAGTTTCCAATGAAGCTGTATTTCTTAATCATACCATCTCTAGGGAGGTTCCAGGTAAGGGGGCCCGAAGGTGGAAATGGCTGCTCCCGACACCCAGGCCCCCTCCCTCTCTCCCTCATCGACACCTACATACAAAATACCTATCACTATTAACCAAGAAAATCAATTTGAAGGTGGGGGGGGGGCTTTTGCAAGAGCAGCAACTTCTGCTTACCCTCAAAGTGGTCATTTACTTATCATGTACGGTTCTCATGCATTCCTATAATTCCAAGTTTGACTTAAATCGGTTACCCCGAATCGCGGACTTTACAGAATAGGTTTCTGAGATTTTTTTGGAATTTTGTCGAAAATGGCTCCATCAATTATCTTTATATTTGGAATGGTTACTGCACAGATGAAAACTTATTACTTTTATTAGAAACTTTTTTCCGGAAAAATTGACTTTAGAGGTATCTATGAGGAGGGTGAAATTTAAACTACAATTACGAGCTTTGTTCAGGTATTAAGATAGAGGGCGCAGCGTGGGTTGTAAGAGATGTGGTGTTTCACACCAGATTTTAATTTTTTATTTATTTATTTTTCAGCATAAACGATGAATGGGTCCGAGTGGACGAGGTTACCCGCACAAAGAATGTACCAATACGTCGTTTGCCAATACAGGCTAAGGATACGTTATACCAGTACCTGTTGAATGAAAATAGGAGACCGGATACGCCGCAATTATTGTTGGACAGACGGTGGAGAAGAAAGCAAAGTAAGAACATCACTGTTGCTGATGACTGTCGTCACAGTTGTGGCGCCACTTCTTTTAGCAACAACAACAACAACAGTGTGTGCAGCAGCATCAACAGTAACACCTGTAGTCCGGCTTCTTCTTCATCCTCCCTAACTGATGATCATCTGTCATCATCGTCATCGCCAACATCCTCATCATCATCATCATCATCATCATCATCACGTCAAACACTGCCATCTTCCGTGCCACTGCCAGCAAAATCTACTACTACTGTTCTTTCTATGCGCACTACATGATAAAGATAAGTAATGCGTCGTCCTTTAAAAGTTAAAATATTGGAAAATTATTATTATATATAAAGAAATTTGACTGTGCGCACTGTTCCGATGATACATCATCATCGCGTCTTTGCTCTGACGGGGAGAGAGAGAAAAGTATTTCTTTGTGTAACAGATACAAAAAGAAAAAATGAAGGAAAAGTTGTGACAGAAAATAGAGAGTAGTGGTGTTTAATTCTGATGTTTTGTGTGTTTGTATAGAGTCAAAAAAAAAGAAAAAAAGAATGACAGTTTATTTCCTTGATTTTTCTGGGAAATTTTCTTCATCTCCGGATCAGTCTTTTCTGTTGGATGCTCTTCTTCCAGAATTCTTTTTGTTAACGCACCAAAAAAAAATCACGCTTTCCAAAATCCACGCTCACCAACAATTTCCCGCTAAATTGCAAAATCGCACTCATACAAACACACATAGGTCCCGAGGGCATCTTTTTAATAATTTGTTTTCTTGTTTTATATATAAAGGGAGTTCTTTGCAAACACAAAAATTAGAGAGTTGATCAAAATATCTTCAGCAATTAATTGACAACAAAAAAAAAACATTAAAAAGAGAACACACGGTTTACAAAACAGTACAAAGTATACTAAAGTAATTTTTAGGACCCTTTTTTTTAGTCTAGGAGTTATAGTGAGGTTATTAGTTTCATTAATGTTAGGGCTTAAACACGATCTTTCTTTACGCTTTTAGTTTATTTGAACTTTTTTTATTGCCCTTTTTTTTAATACCAAATAGGGTTTTTATTAACAAACAAACAAATTCCATTATTTATTCCATGACAATGTGTTGTAATGAAAATAAAGTAAATAAATATTGAAAAAATAAAATAAAATCTTATGTTTATATTTATGTAATAATTAGTAGCAAATCAAATATATATATATAAATGTGCTTATTGACGACCTCATTTACATGATTGTATTTTCTGCATAGATGACGTCATATTGTACTCATTATAACACACTAGCTGCAAAAAAAAAGTGCTCCATTTTTAGAAGACTGACTAGTTTTTAAGAGACTTCGTTTTTTTTTTTTTTAAAAAAACTTAAAAATATAAAAACTATTCAAATTGTTCACCAATATTAAGTTTACCGTGTCATTATAACAAACAATTGCTGGAGCCATATTGATAATATAAACAATGAAATTATAATTTAAAAAAAAAAAAATAGTTTTATACATAAAATTTAATTTTTTAAATGTCGATCTAAATTTCTTCAGTATCTTATTGATTTGTTGTTTTTTTTTTACCACTTTTTATCCTTGATGCTAGCAATAATCTTAAGAAAAACCCTCGCATCTTGAACAGGTTGGACTGCCATAGTATATGAGGGACAGAAAATATTGAGTAGATCCTTGGATCTCGGTTATTGAATCTTGCTGGAGGAAATTGTCGCTTCAGCTTTTGATAGATCTTCGGCTTACTGGGACTGAATCCTGAAGGTGACTGGGGTCAGGCACATAGCTATTCTTGTGTAATAGGTCAGCAACTAGTTTTCTCGGATATTCATTTAACTAACAACAAATAGATAGCTCCTCAATTTTTTTATATGTAATTCTGGGCACGCTCCGGTCATCTGCAGTTATGCACAAAACATTTTTAATCTTAACCCCCTTTCAATTCTTAGTTAGAATTCTTATTTGTTAAACCTTATTTAAGATTAAAATGTTTGTATAATTAGTGGTGTTATTGCTGAAGATCCTTAAAGCAAAACTCAAGTTTTATGTACCTATTCAAATTGACACCTCTTTCACCCCACTTTGGAGAAATGTTGGACTCGATCTTTGAAATCGATATGTGAATGCGAAAATAACAATCTACCAATCTAATAATTGGATAAATGTCTGAAACAACTGGTCAGGAGGAAGAGAGATGATATAGCTGTGACGCGGATGAAATATCTCGGGGATAACTTCCTGTCTGCTTTAGCGATTTCTCTCTAAAATCTTTTCAATTCTGTGAACTGTAGATCCTTGCTTCAAGATCTCCCTACATTTTTAATAACTTCAGCTTGTATTCATCCGAATTTTTTTTACAAAAAGGTTATATAAATTTTTTCCTAACCTATAAAAGATTTGTAAACAATAGTTATGTTTGGCCGTTGTAATTAAACAAGCAAAAAAGATTTGTTTACATGTAATTTGTGATAAATAGTAACATTTTTATTATGGCAGCATAAAATAAAAAGCGACGACAATTTCATGTGAGATTCAAGAAAATTGGAATAAAAACTAATCGATGCGGTTACTTTTTTGTTTCGTTTCAGTATGATCCTGGTAGCAGAACAACCGGTGTACTTTACTATTACAAACACCATCAGAATAAAAATTCTCCCTTCTAAATTCTAAAAAAAAAAAAAAAAAGCATTTACGGGTGACTTAAAAACAATTTCTCTCATTATAAAGAAGAAATAACTGTTTTTTTTATAACAATAATGCGCGTGTTCTAACAAATAAAAAGAAGTTTCATAAATAAATGTTAATAATAATAAATTAGACATGTCATGTATTTGGGGACAAAACATTTTCTAAAAAAATAAATAATAAATTAAAATAGATAAAACACACAAAATAAAAACAAAGGAGTATATATAATTAAGGATGTAAATTATTTAAAAAAAAATAGTTTATGTAGTTTTCATAGACATTAAAAATGGTACTTTTTTCATATAAAAATAACTTGTTTAGGCGTCGTGAAAAGTACAAACAAAATGGACATTTTTATACAAATAATTATTTCTTTTAAATTAAACTTGTAAAAATTATTGTGGTTTTCATTAAGATAGATAGAATTATACTTTTATCAATCAGGGCTTATTTATAGTTACAAAAAAATATATATTAGTAATAAAATGTTAATATAATAAAAATAAAATTACTCTCTTTATAAGTATCAAAGAAACAAAAATTTATATATATATGTATTTAATAAGAAGATATTTAAAAATTCGGAAAATTAAAAAAAAAAAAAGAAAAAAAAAATTGTAATCTTTTAATTATTTAAAACAAAAAAGTTACAATAATTTAAAAAGAAGTAAATTTAGAGATTTTTTTGGAAATTCTAAGCAAACCATTAAATACTCCTTTGTTTTACTTGCCACAGCTTTATGTATTTAGCCCCCCCCCCCCTGAACCATTTTTATTAATTATCTTTGTCTAATTATTAATTTTTTTTTCTAAAGGAAAACTAAGAAAAAAAAAGGCATTATATTTTTTAACCCCCGCTATTTTGTGATTATAGTTATAGCCAAACTATTTCTTCTTCGTCTTATTACTATTTTTAGTTCAATTTGATTCCTTGAATTTTCCCACATATTTGTAGCCCAAAAGTTTTCTCGTCTCTGGAGAAGTTTTTTTTTTCTTCTTCCAAATTCAGTCTGCTTTTTACTTTGTCACATATATCGTTGTTTATCGGGCCAGAGAGATTCAGTGTGGGTGGGGACGCTGTATTTGGCAGCCAATAAGTTCAGTACAGTTTTCTACTAGGCTCTTTCATTGAATTATTGGTACCTATTTTCGAGGTAATTTACTTCTGCCTCAAAATGTCCCTTTATTTTTATAACTTCGTATCCATATTTTCCTGCCATGATCAAACACTCTTCTTAAGATCTTTCTCTATTGCTTCGGCCATCCATAATACACACTTTGTCCTTCTTAATACTTTCCCTTACCCACTTCAGTCTAAGAAATTCTGCTTAATGCCAAAAATAAATTTCTCTGCAGAAATTTTAGGTAATATCCCAGTTACTGTTTCTTATTACTTCTTTTCTCTTTTACCATATTTTTCAGCATTTAGTTTCCCCTTCCCAACTCTGATATAAATAAGTACTCGAAGCTTTAGTTATCTCTTCAGAGATTTAATTTTTTTCTTCATTCATCCTTCCGAGAAAGTCAAAACTTTAGAAATTAATTTAAAGCTTCAAGGTGATGTACACTATGTCTCAGACAATTGTTTCTGGTTGTGTTTTAATTACATTACCGAATACTTTCCACCAAAAACCCAAAATTACTCTTCTTCCTTTTTTTCTTTTATATCTTTGGTCGATTACAAAGAAAAAAGAAGTGGCAGACTGAAATGGAAAAGAAAATTATATCTCTGGACATGTTTTTCCCAGAGCACCGCGGCGGATCCAAAACAATTTCTGCATATTTTTACTTGTTTTTAGATCTGTTGAATAAAAAGTAAAAAAATAAAAGAGATGGCGGATTAAACGAACAGTTTGGGCAAGTCAACATTTGTTTTTTAATTATTCTTTTTTCTTTCTTTCTTAGAATAAAAACAAATAGTTATTAGTTCTTGATAAGTTCCTTTCTAAAAAAAAAAAAAAATAAATATTCTGTTTGTTTCTCGTGTGAATATGTAATGTTTGTTTGTTTTTTTTAAATAAAAAAACAAAATTTTTCACTTTAATCGTAAAAAAATGTAAAAAAAAAAAAAAAAAAACAAAAAAAAAAATTGACATATGTATTTGTGTACATATATAATATATATCAAAATGTTTTTACTTTCTTAAAAATAATTTTTATTATTATTTTTTATTTAATTAATTTTTATTATTGACTTGTTTGTTTTATAAACATAAAATAGATTTTGATTTCTAAATTTTTCATTGTAAAGTAGAATTTTGGATATATAATATTTGTAAATACCACTGCCAGGGTTTTTATATTTCTTAATTTTTAGAAAAAGAAAAAGGAATTAATAATAATTAAATAATTTAAAAAAAAAAATATTAAATTCAAACTTTTTTTAAATATATATAGTTTACAATGATTTAGTCAGATATCTTCATTTCTTTTCGTTTCGCTTTAAAAAAAAAAAATCTGGGCAACTGGAAAGTGCGGTCATAAATTGAAGATTAATAATATAAATTATCTTCGCCATAAAAATAAACTAAATTAAATCAGAATATATAAGGATTTTTTAACACAAAAAATTCTTGAAGGCCTTTTACCTTGTTAAAAAAATTGAAATGTATATTTAAAAAAAAAATATATATATATGATCTCAAGTAATATTATTAAAAATTAAATCAGCTGTTTAAAATTATTATATAATTTTCTTTTATATATATATTTTTTTTAATTCAAAAAAGTGCTATCTATAAATATGTTTCTCATTTCTAAATTTACATAATTTGATATATCAACACACTATATAATTATAAATTATTACCGCGGTAGCGGGGAGGTTATACATTATTTTGTTTGTTTTACTAGTTTTACAATCGTAAAACTAATTTATTTAGGTTATCCACGTTTTAGGTTGGCTACTTGGTGAGGAAAAACCAAATTTACCTGGAATAGACAGATTTTGCGACCAGTTTTGGATTTCAAATTCTTTAGATTCTAGTGATAGTGGTTTAGATTCGAAAAATGGATAAACTTGGCGAGAATGTTGTCCTTGTACTTAGCCCTTCTAGGTTTCTGATTTTGAATGTTTTCAATTTGAAAACAATTCATCATTGACCTCAACTTCCTTCCTGAGATGGGGAAAGAGTAAAAAGCTCATTTCATCATCCTCCATCAAACACATTATGATTCACATTCATCTTGTATCGCTTTAGGTGAATTCCCATTCGATCTTGGATTAAGTCCCATTGATGATCTCATGTAAGTAGGCCCTCTCGGTGAACGCATTGATATTCTTTTATTGTAGATTTATGTAAAGATTTAGATCGAGTACTGTTTTGGATAGCACATTATTTACATTCCATACTTAATTTTAAAAAAAGTAATCAAATATATTAAAAAATGGAATAGTAATAAATACCCTGTTGCCCGTTTACCAAATGTGCCAATTGAATACATTAAAAAAAAAATTAAAATAAAAAAATCAGGCCTTTTTGAATCGGGAAAATAAAATTGAAAACAAATTATTTTAAAGACTGATTCAGTAATAATTTAATTTTTTGTCTTTTTGTTTCTTTACAAAAATTCCTTCCCTTGCCCTTATCTTTCTAAATTAAAATTAAAGAAAAAGAAAAACGTGAAGATCAGTGCACCCATTCCATTACAAGCTGTTCGCCTTGATAAACAGCTAGTTACCTGAAAGAAAACTAATTTTTGGAATCCAACGGCATGTTTCTTTCTTACCTAAACATTTATCATTTCTAAATCTTTATGCAGCAAAAACAATAAATTAAAATTTAGTTATTGAAATTTAGCACTTCTTTTAGCCAAAGATGACTGATATTACTTTTTTTGACAAATTTAACATTAAATATTATAAAAATATTTTATCCATGTAATTAGAATAAGAATAAAAATTGAAAACATATTATGTTTTCATAAATATGAAATAGGTGGAGGGAGTGCATTGATCTTCAATTTACCAAAAAATGAAATAATCTCTTACTTAGTATTAATATTTTTGGTATTAAAGGCCAAAAGTAAACAAAATTTTATTTAAATTTTATTCAGACTTTTAATTTTGTAAAGAAATAAAGCAATTCGGTAATTTGTGCTTTTAAGACTATTTTTTTTAATTATTTTATTATTATCATTATTTTTTTATAACAACCAGACGAAATAGGTTCACTGCCTCTTGAATATAAGAAAGAAGTTTGCAAAAATTGTGTAAGGTTATGACTAAGGTTAAGGAAATAAATTAATAAAATATAGGTGCGCGTCTTGTTAAAACTAGGGATGATGTGTATTGTGTAGTTTTCTTGTTTCCTCTCTGAAATATAAAACTTTTTTTGCTGAGATTTTTCTATGTGGTTTTTAAAAAATAATACATATTATGTGACACAAAAACACAGGTTTGAAGCACTAATAAAGATAGAAGAAATTCTAAAATACTTTAATAGTTAAGGTTATAACCATTTTTTTAGGTAATAAATTATTCTTTTGCTACATATGAAGAGCTCCTTTTTCTTTTAAATATGAAAAATCTCATAAAAAGAAATTTGGTTAAGTAAAACTTACATATATTACCCCTAGTTGTGTGGTTTAGACCATTTATTTGATTGGATAATTGTAAATATTAACAAAAATAATAAAAATGGATTATATTGAAGTATATATATATATAAAAGTATATTTAATGAAATTAGGATTCGGATTGTAAATAGCTGGATTAGGAAAGGTTCTTTATATATAAAAGTATATAGCTATATATTTGAAAAAAAAAAAAGTTTAAAATATTGAATAGCGCTGATGTTAGAAAGAGATAAGTATGATAAATAGCTTCTTTGTCGATGATTTATATTATTTTGTCAATAATTTAATTAATTACTTTTATTTATATAACAGAATTATTATTTGGTGGTCCAATTTTTTTTATTTTTTATTTATATCAACTGAATCTCAAGGTGTTTATTAATTATTACACCTTGAGTTTTTTTACCATATATAACAATAATTACAGTAATAAAAGTTGCAATGGTATTTAAAAAAAAAAAAAATAGTCGGCCTTCTCCTTACCCTATCACAACCAATGTACAGCAAAAATTTTGTTAGTTTATTTGAAATTTGAACGTCTGAGATTTACCAAGTTACAAAAAAAAAATATGTAATTATGGTTTCGTTTTATTTCAAAACCAAAAAGAAAATACGGAATTGTTTTAATTGAAAAACGAAAATTTTAAAGAAAAAAAAGTAGAGTTTGACAAAATTATTTAACCATTTTTTGAAATGGGTTGATGTATTTTTTTTTTCTTTTTTAATTTTAAGTCAAATAAATGGCCTTGGGAATTTTGGACACTGCTATTTCCATGTATTGCACTTTATATTTTTTTAAGAAAATCCCATTTCCTACCTTTAGGATTGTTTAAAGAAACAAAAATTGTTAACTGATTGGATAAGATTATGGTTATTTTCGTATTTAAGACGCCATCCAAAACTCTCCTTCGGATTGTGATCGTGTTTGGGGTTTCTTGTAAACTGATGTTTCGCCGCCCATATTACATTAAGCTGCTCCACAAGTTCTTGCTGGTTTTGATTACCAGACCAACACTATGTTGCTTTTAAACTTTTTGCAGTAAGCCTGTTGTTAACATCAGTCTTAAAAACCAAAATCACTATATGACATGGTTTTCTCAACCCGAAGAAGACATTAGTACATATTGCATGACCACGGAAGCCTGAAAAGACCCATTTCATTGTTTTCATTTCTAGATAGGTTTCCAAAGGTTTCGTGAGTGGATGAGGTGGGTGCTCTAATCTTAATGCGACCCACAGTCTTATCCAATCATTTATTGGTAGTTGAACTCTTAAAAATTAAAAAAAAAAAAGGCTCTTGTAAAAAAAAAATTTTAACATGGGCTTGAATTTTGATAATTATTTTTTTGGTTAAAACTGATCAGGGCTTCTTAAAACAGTATGGTACCCCAAAAATTAATCACTAAACTTTACAAATAGTGGTGATTGTTATGAGGTTTTTAGTTTTGTTCAGAAGGTTTTCAAGGTTGTTATGAAGTTATAAGTTCTCTGTTTTTATAAAGAAGTAATAGATTTTGTTTCCATAATTAACCGTTAAATGAGATGCCCTAACTCTCTTGCCTTCTGTAAATTCCAGTCCTATGAAACTTGTAAAATGTACTTCTAGCCTACCTACCATTGGAGTCTTTTATTTCACTTAGAAATACATTCCAGCATTTCTCTTGGAATTTACATGCGAAAATCCACCGCAAAACTGAACGCTATAATATTCCTTCCTTTAGGGCACTTTAAAAAGGATCTAGACCCTCTGTATTTTTCTTGTTATACTAAGAGCATTTAGAAAAGCGATCCAATGTCAGTCCTCATGACCAACTTGTTCTAATGTAGCTCAAGTTCCTCGGCACAGTTCCCAACACAGCACCTCGCATTCCACCTCGTCCTCTATCGGATAATAATTGTACTTCTTGAGGTTTTTCCTTCCGTTCCCACACATTTAAATAATAGAGAATAAAACAGAATAAAAATATTACCTAACCTAAAAGTTTGTTTACGTTCAGGCTTATAAGACATATGTACATACATAGTATGTATTAATAAGTATGTATTAATACTGAATGTAAAAGTGAGGTTTGGTAATTTTGCTTGTGTACTTATTTCTTTTTCTTGTAAAAATTAAATTATTCTACTAAATTAATTAAAACAGTAAATATATAAATCCACAATTCAGTATTTATTACTTATCTACATATTTGTTTTAAAAAAGAAGTATCATTTAAATGTTAAAAACAACATTTTCAGACTAGATTCCAAACTGCCTAAAAGCATCCAATATTGATTTCAAAATTGTGGCCATGTTAAAATTTATGCTCTTTGCCATCTGAATAAATAAAATAAATAATGAGGGAGGGCTATAAACAGTAAATGTTTAATAAAAAGAATTTCTATAAAAGACAATCTAATATTAAGCCAACTTTAACAATTTTATTAAGTTACAATGAAGTCTGATAAAATGAAATTGGATTGGAGAAAAAAAAATACAGCCGTCATTGTTTCTTGTGCCATTTTGAATATACGATTAAATATGTATTTAATTATTATTATATTTAATTTAAAGAAATACAAAAATGAACTTATTAATAATATAAAGTGTTCTGTTATAAAATTGATGGATTTAATGGAAAAAAAAAATTAAATTTATTTCTAATGATCTCTTTTTATGTAATTGAAAATGTCCAAGGATGTATATTCTTTAGGGGAAAATACAATTATTATTAATTTTTATATATATAAAAGAAAAAATGCTTTCATATTTATTTGCGTCAATGTATATTTTGTTTTTATATTTATATAATACTAAATATGGAATATAAATATTTGCCCAATTTCTATCGACTTTTTTTTAAATTTAATAATTATTTTGTAAACTCCCCATAACAATTATTAGTTAGCATTCTCTTTTTAGATGATTTTGTCGTGTTCTTTTTTTTTTTTTTAAAGTTTTTGTCCGTAGATTTTTTTTATTTTGTATGAATTAGTGACAAAATAAAAAAGCATTTTCTTTTTAAAAAAAATTTTTTTTCCTTAAAATTACAATTATTAAGAAAATACACTGCCATTTTTTAAATTAAATAAAAAAAAAATTACAAAAAAATCTATTTGATTTGTTTATTGCTCATGTTATGTAATTAATAATAAGTTATTAATTTATGTTTTATTTAAGAATTAACTGTTAAAAAAAACTGATGTTTCAAAAATAAGTAAATTTAGACAAAGAAAAGAATATGACTGGTCAGATTTTTATTTGTTTTTTTTCTTATGTAATTTTGTTTTGTATAAGTATGACAATTTACAAAAGAAAAAAAAAAAAACTAAGGGCGGTGACAGATACCTAAAAATCCACAATGTTGAGTCCCGGGAGAAATAGTCACACGAGTTCTGTTGCGGCAATTATCACTCATATATATGTCAAAGGGATAAGTATCAATCGCTACAAAATACAAATCGCTAGCCCCCTTTTTTTTAAATTGAGAAAAAATTCAGTTCGAAAATATGAGCTGCTCAAAAGAAAACAAAAGCATGATAGACTTAAGAGGAAGTATTGAGATCCGTGTAGAAGTTTTGAAATTCAATAAATACACCGGAAAAATACATATTGAGCTTTTTTTATGTACACATATAAATTGAATTATTTCTGTGCAATTTACATTATATTGTGTAAAATACATTTACCAGAATTCGGAAGTGCGAATGTTATTCGGCAAAAAACCAGTAAGAGTAATCCCCACCGTTACATGTTTCTAAGTTTGAAGCAAAATTTGTAATATTAGTTTTAAAATTCCTGCAAAAAATTTAAGTATTTCCTAACAGCCATACGAACGTTGTAACCGTAGTAAGTTCAAGAAACTAGATGTCCTTCTATACATTTGTATTTTACTTTCTTTTACCTTTCTCTCTAGTCCGTGTGATTGCCGTTCAAAGCCGTTACAATTCTCCATTGCAGTATGTGCCAAGATCTTTGTACAATGTCCATTCTTCCCACATTCGTCAACTCTTTTATGTTCTCATTTTTTCCAATCTGGAATTTCATCAGAGACTGTTGGATAAGTTTCAGTTGCATAAAGTAAGATTTCTTCAAAAATTGGAGCTAAAGATCATCCATTTCTTATTATCTTTGGGAAGTGATTCTTAGTGAATTCTTATTATCTTTGGGAACTGATTCTTCCATGTGATTGGAGGTTGTAGTGTTCTTGTAACCTTTCTTACCGTTCCAAATCCTTCTTACCTCCAACTTACAAATCTCTTTCTCCTCAATACCACTGCCATATACCGTCTTTTCCTAAAAATATATTATACAATGTAGATTAAATAAAGTATGCTTATAACAACTATTCAGAGTATATAAACAAACACATTTATTTCTTTCATGTGTTGCTAGGGAGAATGTTACATTTTGTAAATTGTCGTACTTTACTATTTATTTTGATAAGAAAACTTTCTAATTAAAAAAAAAATGTTGGTTGTGAACAACAATGGTATTGTGTTGAAAAGACTTATCTTTACTTTTCCCCCAAATGTGTCATCCCTTTTTATCAAATAATGAACTCACTAATTTAGAAATATAGCAAAAAAAAATTACATAATATACCCTCAAATGATTCACCAAGTCTGCTTTATAGCTAGGAAAAAAATCAATAATAATAGTAATATTTCTTTTATATTCGATAGCCTTTTTTTGAAAAGTTTGCAAGTAAAATAAAAAACAATATAAGCGATTTGTGATTTTTCCTAAAAAGCCAATTATATTATGAAAACAAAACAAAGACGAAAAAATACCTTTGTTAAAAATTTTTTTCTGAGAAAAGTGAAATTATAAGAATTAAAAAATGGTCATCATATTCGGTGCAATTATTTCGATAAATATTACTTTGGGGAAAATAAATGAAATATTTTAATTAGAGAAGAAAAATTGTTATTTCATTTCAAAAAAAACACCATATCAAAACAATGAGGGAAAGAATACTTTTTTAAATCTTGTGATTTTTTTTTTAACATGTTTTATTTAACATAACTGTAATGTAAAATTGTAATAAAATTTAGAGAATAAATTTTTTGTATTTATAATAAATAAGAATTTTTTAAAAAAGTATTAAAGTAATTGAAAAAAATCGATTATTTTTATCGATTAATATAGTAATCTCGATTGATTGCCTTCACATAATGCAAAATAAATACAAATATAAACAAAACAAAAAAGAATACACAAAAAATTCTAATCAATTTCTATTATGTGTGCTGTTATATTATTATTATTATTATTATTATATATTTTTGATCACATGTCCACATTTGTGTCATAAATATTAACGATATTTTTTTTAAATTACAAAATAGAATTAAAAAAACCTTTTTTAGATTTTTTGTATATATTTTATATAATGAATAAGATATATAGATCTACTACAGAAAAACTTGAACATTATTTACTTCAGCCAACTATAATAATAATTATCAAACAGAAAAAAAATAAATAAATTACAAAACAATGTTTTATAAAATGTATACAAAAACAAATTTGTATAGTGACTGATTAATTATTTAATTTCGACTATTTGTTTTTTTTTCAATTATAATTATTAATTTTTATTTTATATTTAATTTCTAAATAGGAAATTAAGTAATGTTTTTTGATCTAATCTAGATATTAAACAAAAAAGTAATTTCAAAAAAAAAAAGAAAAAAAAAAAAAAAAAAGAGAAGAATGAATGAAAATTAAATAAAAAATATATAAAAGTCTGTTCTAATTAATTTTGTTTTAATTACCATGTGCTTCTTAATTTATTTTTACTTCCTCCAATTCTAAGAGGAAGCAATAACTGATAATTTGAGATTTTGTTAAATTGATGAAGTAAATGCAAGTTTTGTTGGTTACTGGCTGAGAAAACAGTTGATTATCTTGGTAATCCGAGTGCCTTTTGCTAGGATCTTTTGTTTACATGTTTTTATGGACGCCATAGGCTAAAAGGTCAAATCCACTAAGCTTTTTAAAACATCTATTGTGTGTTCCGTTGGGTGGCAATTGTTAGTTGAGTAGATAGGGTCTTCTGTAAAGTGTACAGAGCATTAATGTGGGTCAATGAGTGTGTGTGTGTGTGTGCTTGGTATAGAACTAGAATTTGGGTCTGTGGGAGCTACGGTAAAATATTTTATAAACATCTCCGTTTAAATTTTTTTTTTGTTGGCACATATTGAGTGAGATTCTTCCTCAGGCTTGTTAGCAGGCTCCTGTTAGTGTCAAATATTTTCAGTTTTATGAAAAATCAATGCTGTGCTAACTTTTAAACAAGAGGCATCGTGGGCTGCTCTGGTCCTCATAATAGCTCTGAGAATTGTTTCATTTGAAAAAAGAAGTTTTTAAATTTTTTTTTATCTTTTTTATTAGTTTTATTATTTATTATCATCATCTGCAGCGTTACAAAAGAGTGAAATCATACAAAATTGTATGAAAAATGTATTGTTCGAAAAGACCAGTTTTTAACCAGAATAACAAGATAAAACTAGAACAAACTAATCGCAAGACCAAGAAGGTAGCTAACACCATGTATAACTCTGGCAATTTAACTTCCTGGGCAGAAAGACATCGAGCAACACACACATCAGCTATATTCAACAAACCTTCGGGATGAAAGCAAAGTACCATACTAATTCATTAACGTCACAAGTGAAAATGTTAATAGATAATAGGCAAAAAGAAAATCGTAAATAAATAACCAGGAGACATAAACGTATGAAAATAATAAATAATTTGTACGCTAAGCGATACAAAATACAAACGAACCGAATAGAAACAAGAAATAAATTTGTACTGTCGACATTAAATGACCAAGAAGAAAAAATAATCATATCATCCCGCCCAGATTAAAAATTCCTCCAATATTCTTTACAAGAAGCCACAAACGTTCACGAAATAACTAAAGATATAAAAATGCTAGCAAAATCAGATTTTCACATTAAATAATGCAATAGTATAATAAAAATTCAACTCTATTGCGAACTATTATACAACTCAAAATTGAAATTCTTTACATTTCTTAACCCTGAAGACAGTACGAAAGTCTATCAGTCAAACTTACGATGTTACTCAATCATTAACCGAGCAGGCAATTAGTGAAGAACTTTCTGCTTGTTACACGGTTCTGAAGCTCACCCGACTTCACAATAAAGATAAACATCCATCACCTCTTTATCAGTAGAAATAAAAAACAATTCAGCGGCGAAATCACTATTCCAACTAAAAAGAGTCGCCAGGCGGTAATATCATCAGTAAAACCCAGACGATAAAATCTCGACGAATTCCCCAATTGTCAGCAATAACGGGCACACAAAAAAACTTTTGCTATTTGGTTCCTAGATGTGGAAAATGTGCCGTGCCCATCATTTTTCTAAGTGCCCTCATATAAAGCTTGGAAAACCAAAATGCGAAGATTATGGTGATTAGCATCCACCCAACTACAGGCGACACCATCAGTTCTTGCAAAACATACTAAGAATTCAATGACGAGAGAGTTCAGAACAATTATCAAATAAAGATGATTAACCAATTTATGATATCCCAGAATCATGTGTACCGTGGGCAGTTCCTCTCTATTTTTGAAACAAAAAATATATTATTTTATTCATACAAAAACGAATTGAGAGTGTATAGTAATTTGAATTGAGTTTACCACATTTTTTGTTTCAAATACTCTTAATTTTTTTAAATGGATTAATTTGTTTCTTCACCATCTAGTAACAGGGAAGGTAGCGTGCTGGACTCGCACACGCGAAAGTCCCAGGTGCAGTCCATGCAATGGCTGCCCTTAGATTTTTCTCTTCTTAGGAGCTTTCTATTGCTCACTGACTTTTTTATTGAAATCATCCAATATGAACGATCTTGCCATATCACATTGAGTACGTGCTTTTCTATCTGATAACTCATGTTCATTAATTCGTTAGTAACTCACTTATTTCAGACATGTCACGTTCCACTATGTAGAGGGAAAACAGGAAAAAGGAGAAATTAATTTGACGAGCTTAGATGACAAGTATCCAAAGACAATTTATTCAATAAATAGTGTCTACACGGATAACTTTATAGGCACTTTGTTTTGTTCATTACAAAATATACAAAATAATTTAAGATTTTTTCGTTTTTCTTAGTTTGCTTTCTTTTCTTTTTTTATACAAGTCGCTGTACAGTTCATAAAATATGTACAAAAATATCTTTTAAAAAAACAAGAAATCTAATAATAAAAACTATTAAAAAAAAAATCATACAATATAAAAAACTAAGAAGGCACAAAACAGCTGTTATCAAGGAATAGGTAACAAATAATTAAGGTTATTTTACATTTTAAGTTAAGAAATAAATACAAAAATTTTACATTTTTATCTGATGCAGTTTTATAGGAACAATCTCTCTATATAACTTATAGAGTAATCAATCATTTTACCATTAAAAGCATTGTTCACATTTAATATTAACATAAATTTGGAAAGCGATGGTCAAAATCCATGATTCCACTAGTTGGAATCGTCAAGAAATCAAATATTCAATGTTCAAAGATAGCTCGTCTTAAGAGACATCGTTCTTCATATTGGTTGGAATTAAAAATTTATAGAAAATGATTAGTTTGCGTAATTATTTCAAATTTAAAACTTACTTATCATTATATGTGTCAACTCAAAATATTTCTGAAATACCCATCCACGCTTGATTTTCTGTTTGTAAGTCAAGTCGGACTCGTAAGCAACAAACAGACGTTCTTTTATTCAATAGTTCACACATTCTTCCGTGATAAACGGGCTGAGTTTTACGCCAGTTTTTTTACTTTATTTTATTACTTTATAATGGCAATTAATTAAGTGTCATGTTGGGCAAGGTGGATATTGTTAGTGAAAACAAGCTGATTGTAGACAGGGTTGGCGAGGGGGGTGGATCATCACCTTTCATTTTTTTTTATAATTCAGTTTATTTAAAACAAACATATTGAACTAAATTATCATATAAGACCATATTTTCTTTTTAAATAGTAAGTGATTTTTTTTATCATCTGAGTTCATTTGTTTATTATACAAATATGATTGTAAAAAGTTAATTATTTTTTACATAATCATCCAATTTACACAATTTTAAGGCAAATATCTCGTTTCTTTTACTTACAAAATATTGAAAAATATTTGGTTATTTTCACTTTTACTTTTATCAAGTTTATATATGTAAAGCATTACTCTGAACTGAAGTAATGCCAACGTATTACCAAAAGTGTCAAAAAACATAAAAAAAAATTCCACTAAAGTATGTAAAAAATCATTTTACCCTAGAACTTTATATATATACTTTCCCCCCAAATTTTTACTTATTTATACTATATTGCACGCAATGAAACTAACTATATATATTGTGTATATATATACATATATATATATAATATATATTATATATGTACAAGCTTGTTATTTTAAAATAAAAATGTTTAATTTACTACAATTTTTTCCTTTAAAATTCACTTTAAAAAATTGAACTGTGGTAATACATATAAAATACTTATTGACCACGTGACCCGTTTTTTTAAATTTGTATTAACTTATTTAAGTACAGGAGAATGTAAACAAAACTTTAAAATCAAAATAAGAGAAGGTTATTTAGCTGTAAGTGAAGCTTATAAATTCCCAATATAAATACATTAAATATCTGAGTTTATAGAATTGATAAAATTTATTATTTATAGATAAATAAAACGTAGCTAAAAATTTAAACTAATAGAATCTTGTCATGATAACGTTATAAAATACGTTCAATTTTGTACAATTTGTTTCAGTAAAACATTTTTTTATTATTATAAATGGACTCTATTTACAATAAGTTTAAACTAAGTCAAGTTTTTTTAAATAAAAAAGTAGGAACAAATGAGGAAAAAATATTTGGATTCCATGGGCAACGTTCATAGTTTGCAATAAATTGCATATACAAATAGTTATAACTAAAGATGGCACTTGAAAACAACATAAAAACCTTTTTTTGAGTATTCAAAAATTAAAAAAAAATACTTAAATATATTATACAAATTTTCCCCTGCCCTAACATATAGGAAGGTTATGAAAAAAAGAAGTGAAGGTTAATTAATATTGGAAGACTCTTTATAGAGAAATAAAATGGGGCTAATCGGAATGAAAATAATGATCTGATGATGGGGTCGGCGGAGGTGGTGCCGGTTCTAGATCCAATGAGGAGGATGTCATCATCACCTGATAATTGGAATCAGATTCCTGGCAGACGTCCGTACTGCAAGGTGTAGGTGGCGGAGGGCGTAATGATTCCTTGTTAGTGGTGGCTGGTGATGGAGGTGGATTCAATGGATAACACACCAGTGAACCGGTCGACGGCTGGCTGGTTGTACTGCTCCGACCCAACACTGAGGACATACGCACTGGGGCTGGCTGATATTTCGGCCGCAACGGCTCTAAAGCTGTACGCTGTTCTTCGTTGCAAGGAACTCCGCCCACTGAACTCCGCTCCTTCTTTACTTTTCTAGAGAAAAAAATATACTTATGTACAAAATGTATAAAAATATGTTTGTCTTAAAAAATCTGGTGTGAAACACTCACGACTTTATCTTAGTCTAATTAATGCAATTTAATCAAGAAATTTTCTTTAAAACTCCAACATTGCAATCTTAGTTCGGCAGGCGATAAAAAGGGTATTCCCCTTACGTATATTCCTGAGGGATCTTATGGTGGAGCGCTCATGTCAAAACGAAGAAAGCTTCTGCAAATTTAAATTTTAACTGACAGATTTCGAATCAATTTTTTCAGAAAAATGTTTCAATTAAAAGTGATACGGTTATATCTATGCTGCAAGCATTCCAAGTTTGAAGAAAATTCCAAAAAACTCAAAACCTCTTCTGTCAAAAATCTCACTTTCGGTTACGGTTTTTATGTAGGTGGTAATAATGTGTAAGTATGATTAAGAGTTTGTCTTCGTTCAAAATCCAAGAAGTTGTCATATTTAACTATGTTTAGTCTGTGTGTGTGCATTGGATACAAAAGAGATGCAGTAGATTGAATGTTTCAGATTCCTGGCAGACGTCCGTACTGCAAGGTGTAGGTGGCGGAGGGCGTAATGATTCCTTGTTAGTGGTGGCTGGTGATGGAGGTGGATTCAATGGATAACACACCAATAAGATACGGAAAATCGCGAAAAACTGAAAATAAACAAACATTCATTAGTTACAATTCCGGGTGATGGATTTTGGCCGATACCGTCGTGTAGCACCTAAAAGGAATACTATGTTGAACTTGCTGCGAGTTTTCATTTTTGGGATATTTTGTTCACAAACAAAAACTCCCTCAAAATATGTTTTTCCGGCGAAAACTCAATTTCGAAAATTTGATACGATTCATATAACTTCACACAGGAAAGGCAGTTCATTTTATACATAATTCTAGTTTAATATAAACTAATTACCTGTGGGTACATCTGTATACAGAGTAACAGACTATAATGAAACAGCTGGCCAGTACCAGGGTCACAAGAATTATATGTCCTTGGGAATCACCAGGTAGACCTCCAATCACACCACCTGTTGTAGCGCCGTTTATACGTAAGCGATGTTCCTCTTTACGTTTACAAGCTTCAACGCCTTTATAATGGAAAAACAAAGGATTAAAAAGGGAAGGGAGATTAGCTCAGTGGTGGCATGCTGGACTAGTAACGCGGAAGTCCCGGGTTCGAATCCAGCAGCTGCCCTTAGATTTTCTCTGTCTAGGAGCCTCTTCAGCTTACTGTCCAGTGATGGTCAGTGTTGTCTGTAATGAGACAACACTGACCAGAGGCTGGCAGTGCACTGAGAAGGTCCCGGGCGCCAATGACCATAGATGTTGACGCGTCTTAAATTAAAAATAATAATAATAATGAAGAATATTACTTTCATCAGAATCGTCAGCACAATCAGACCAACCGTCGCAGACGGAAGCTTCTTGTATACAGTTATGTCCACATTGATGGCCACCGTTCGCTTCACAACAATCTCTTTCATCTGACATATCCGGACAATCTGATCGTCCATCACAAACTTGTGAAGAATCTGTTAACACAAACAAAAATGCATTTCAGAGGAAAATCTAACTCTTCGCTTCTCCCAGAATACTCTAAAATTAATTTTTTTTTTTTTAGTAAAAACGCACTTCTGGTCAACCGATTTTCCACGAATTGGGAATTTTACCAAAACAATGAATTCTGATTAATACGTATTTGGATGATAGAATATTGACAACAATTGTTGTGAGCTGACTATCATGACTAAAGTTGTCTTGCCTCGCTTTGACTGATCGTCTCGTCTTGTCTTGACCAACCGGTGGGCAATCAACCTTCCTTCCGGTTGACTGATTTGGTTAAAACCCTATTGTCGGGCCCTTGCTGGCACTTAACCTAAATATCATGTTTGAACTTTCTATAATTTTGCCATTTTTGAATTATGCTGTCCATATATAAGAGAGGGGGGGGAGAGACCAATTTCTAAAAACTTTTTTTTTAAACTCAGGGACCTCAAAACTTGTATTTCTGGTGAAAACTCAACATAGAAAATTCGATACTATCGCGATATTTTTTCTTACCACAGTAAGAGAAAGTAATAAACTACTCGTAACTAAAAAGTCATACTTACCAATACACTGTCCAGTGACGCATAAAAATCTATCGGATTGTGCTCCCAGATTACTACCACAAACTGGACACGAAGATTCATCGCTGCCATCCGGACAATCGGTCACTGTATCACATCGCCATTTTAACGGTATACACTCGTGTGTATCGTGAGCGCATGAGAACTGATGTTCACCGCAAGGTGTATGCCGGGTACAATCGACTGGGGTCGGCACTTTTTCACCGGTAGCACATTCCCAGTGCACTGTATCCGTGTTGCTTACTATTGTCATCCCGTTCTAAACATATAATTAAAATGTTAATTTACTACCAACATCGAGAATTATCGTAATTAAAAAAAAAAAATAAAGATGCCGACCTTTCTACTGGGCATAGTAACACCAATCAATGACATGAGATGGTGATGTGAATGGTGCACAGCCATGGTGTCTCCAGAATCAAGATCGTATCCAACTATTGATTGTGAATGTAATCGGTAGATAAATCGACCCAATACGGCCAGTGATAAAACTTTCATATTGTTAAATGGTATAATTAGTCTCCTGGAAAAGGATATAATAATTATAAAAAAATCATATTAAACACTCACACTTTCTTCTTTTTTTTTACGCAAATTCAAGTTCCAATCGTACATTTTATTTAAGATCGCAATATTTACTTTTTTAATATTCAAATGAATACTTCCTATTTAGTGGGGCAACTAGCCCTTCCTACCCTTTCCTTACCAATATGCCAGCCTAAGAATTTACTGTCGCAGTCATATTCTTATACCCACATACACATACAATCCTGTGGATACTATAGAAACCTAGAGATAGATTTGTTGGGAGTTTCTTAAAAAGCCAAAACCACCATAATCTAGGGGGTAGCCTCAGCTCCATTTTGTGTATCTGAGTTTGTATACTGTCTATAGTAATCTGTAAAATGTAGTCATGTAGCCAAGTTAGAATTTGTTTGTTTTCATGAAATTGTTTATTTTCTAGAATTTGAATTTTCATGAAAAACACTTGAATTTCAGGATTGAGACCGCGTAAGTGGTTTGCTACAAACCGACGTTTCAATGAGCTCTTCAGGGTCGTTACACCTTGAAAGTTAGTGGAGCAATGCTCCAAGGTGCTCAATGCTGAAGGAGTTCCCTCAGCCAAAACTCATAAAATAAACTTTCAGGGAAAAAGTTTCAAATAAAAGTGATAGGTCTTTGTATTTATAGTTAGTATAAAACAAATTTAATGAAATCCATTGGTTTTTTTGATGGAGAAAATTGTAATAACTGTTTAGTAAATACGCGTGTTTGTCAAACTCATCTTAAATGGAATTTCCCGGAAATATGTTTCAAATAAATGTTATAGCTCTTTATAACTATTCCAAGTTTAAAGAAAATCGTCACACCCATTTTCGAGAAAATTGGAAAAAATGGAAAAGCCATTCAGTAATGTGTTACTTTATCGATTTTGTTCAAAACCTTATTGTCGGGTCACATGCTAGTACTCAAAACTAAATATCAAATTTGAACTTTCTGCGATTTTTCATTTTTGAATTATGCTGACCACACACACAAAGGCCATTTCTAAAAACCACTTCTTTTGGACTCAAGGGTCCTCAAAACATGTATTTCCGGTGAAAACTCGAAAACGAAATTTTGACACGATTGCATTACTTTCTCTTATAAGAAAGATAAAATAAAAAAGCGGAAAATAGCACAAAGCTGAAACTTGGGCATTTGATTAGGTGCTACCAGGGGACATGACAATAAAGTATTTATCAAAATTGGTCGACCGAAAATATACCACTTTACTGAATAGATTTTTCAGTTTTTTAAGATTTTCTCGAAAAATGCTCCAATGATTTTTTTTTTTCTTTCTTCTTTTTATTTGAAATTTACAACTGTACAACATAATGCACTAAAAGTAAATATGTTGAGAAGAAATGCAAATTGGCGTGCTATTAACGTGAATGTTGGTCACCTAGTGGTGGCCAACATTAATTCAAGTGATCTCGTAGCCATCGGCGCCTGAGCCGTCAGACTGGCTATTCGTTAAGTGATCGGGAAGAAAGGTGTTGTACGAGAGGGTTAGGGTTTTCTTCTGAGCTTTTCTTTTAAATTTGTAATATTAATTAATCATAAAAGGAGCTACAACTTTTATTTGAAACATTTTTCTGCAAAAATTCATCCCCCGATCTGGGGGACGTTAGGCTTTCCTCTGGTGTGCTATTTCGCTTTTCATTATATGGTTCTATACTCTAAATTATATTAATAACAATTTCTTGAGTACCCAAAATTCCGAATTTGAAGAAAATCGATTTACTAGAGTAACGAATTTAATGTTATATTTCGGATGCACATATATACACATTAACAGTTATATGTGAAATTTGTAACTAGGATAATATCCGTAACAAACAGATATATAAAAACTATGTAAATTGCAGTAAGAGAATGTTGTGAATGTTAAAACCCACAACAAACCCAAAACAATTTTTTTTTAAATGGATAAATAGTAGTAATATTAATTACTTGGAACCATTAACTATCCCTTTAGAATGGATACCATCTGCTGTAGCCCAAAATACGGCAGATCTTGTTGTGTCTACAGTTAATGCGGTGATCTGGGGCTGTCCGCTGACTAGAGTACTCCTCCGGCCTCCGTCCAATCTACTCACATATACTGACCATTCTCTTCCTTCGCCAGACCATATCAACAAACTAAAGACAAAAAAAAAATTACATGTTCAGAATAGTAATTAAACCATTACAATGAATAATTAGGGTGTTTAAAATAGTTTACCCTTTGGCAGAATGAAGCGCTACATGTCTAGGTTTCTCCGCATGTCTGCTGGTAGACACAATAATCGTCGGCGATTGATTAATACTTTCGGCTACTGGTGGTGAATTATCATCATAAATTCGTGTAGCATTGATGGTTCCTTCAGACGGACATGACCAGTATACTAATCTGTACAATGGATCAACGGCCAATGAGAAAGGCGCTCCGGAACTCACTACTACCGTCGAACCACTATTCTGTGAACCGGACATCTGATTTTCTGACAGAGCCATTGGCCATTTGCGTATTGTTTGAGACCGACCGTCAATCTGAAAATAAAAAACAAATACGTATAAACATATAACAGAAGCAATTATACTGTTTATTTATCTATTTGATAATGTTTATCAATCATATATATATCCCCTGATCCTCAGCATTGTCGATTAAATACCGACTACTAATTATCGGTTAATCACACTCATGCAAAAAATATTTAAAATGAAATGACAGACATCACCAATGTTGATACATACACATACATACATATGATATATATATATATATGTGTGTGTGTGTGTGTGTGTGTGTGTGTGCGTGTGTGGTTTTGTGTATATGTGTATGTGAGAGTGTGTTTGGGGTAAATAGCGTATAATAAAACACATGAAGCTCTAACCTGAACTTCAGGTTTTTAATAAATAATGTAAGAGGAAGGTTACAATTTTTTATATTTTCCTAAATATCTTGAAAAATGAATTTGAAAGTCTCTGATCCCTCCGAAGGAAGGGTATCTGCTATTGATGAGATCTTTAAAATGATATATAACACGAGGCGGTTGCCATCATCGGGCAGTGAGCTCATGCTGTTTTAAATTGTCTAAAACTGATTTGGAATTTGGACTATCTGCAACCGCACCGTGTTATATATCAATTTAAAGAACTGGTCAAAAGAAAGATAAACCCTCTTTGAGAGAAAGCAAAATTTAGCGTATTTTATATTTCTGTATCTAAATACACACAATTGTATTATTTTGTAATTACTAACTCGGTAGATAGACAAATCAGTAATGTAAAATTCGAATTATGCCGATCACTGATTAAAGTAATGTAGACATACAGTATGTAATATACATAAGTATTAGGTGTATAGTGCTCAATTACTTTTTGTACTCAACTTTTTGAGTACATTTGTGCTCAAGCACTTTTATACTCAAGTACTGTCCTCCTACTCTGCCTGGCAGCTGGTATTAGAACTGGGGGCGACGGAAATAATCGCCTGAGCCGAGCTGAGAGCTGTGATATTATTTAAATATTCAGGACACTTACAAAAAATACCTAAAAATTTCTGTAAGCTGAACTGATGAGCAGACTACTCCCAAACTCGTGTGGAAGTGTAAATTCAACCCTTTAGATGAAAGCTTATTATGTCCGCTTTCGCAGACCACCCGAAAATTATTTTTTTTCTATAGTTTATTGTTATAATAAATATACAAAGTTAAGAACAAAAAAAAATTGATAGGGCAGTTCTAGAAAAGCGCGAAAAAAACAAGTTTGAAGAAAACTGGTTAATGAAAATATGATTTTTCATTTTTACGCAATTTCCTTGAAAACGATTCCAAAGATTTTCTTTTTAATTTCATATACCATTACTCATATCTTTACTTGTAACTTTTTTAAAGGAAAAGTTGGATTTAGATGGATTTTGGAGTTGCTGAGCTCTGTCATTCTTCTTCAGTTCCACCACTTGGTGAGGACTTGAGAGAAGTTTTATTCCACTTTTAATATAAGACAATTTGTTAATTCGAAATTTATATTTATGAAGATATGGGGAAGAGAATGATGTTAGAAAACAGAAGAATATAATCCAGGGATTACTGAGAATCTTTGAAGAAGATGTATCCATTCAGTGAGGACTACTGCTTCACGAACTTATTTCAAACTAATAAAAGCTCAATACTTTTTACTGTACAATTAAAATCAACAATATATATACAAACTTACCCAATACAACACTTGATATATGGGATCGCAGTCAATTGATTTAAGATTCTTTAAACCATGTACCGGAAGTGGGACATCCGGTAAATTGTCTACATCAGGTATCAATCTACTTATGGAGTTTTTAGTAGCCAGTAACAGAAACATACTTGGAGCTGGAAGAAAAGGAAAGCATAACAATTATAACAAATCTCTGTGAAATTGTAAATATAACTAAAGGCCCTGATTACTTTGTGGCGACTGTTAGTTAGCTGGCAGGAGACAGCCAGCGGTTTGGGGGGGGTATTGGTGTTATATTTGTTTATAATGTTTTAAATAGTAATTACTTAAATAATATTAACATACACACACAAACTTTCATACTGAATACAGTACAACCGTTACAATTTTATATCTATTTTTATCAGAAAACCATCTAATAAACTATATACATTGCTATTTTCTAGACTTAGGACTTGCTATTTTTACTATTTAGGATGTATATATAATTCAAAGGGGAGGTTATCTCTTTATATAAAAAATCAAAAAATTATTTTCTTTCTCTCTTTCTCTCTTACTATATACTATTGCACTCCATGATTGTGTATTCCAGACTATCAACTTTATTGCATTTATCACAGAAATTAGAATGACGTTTCCTAATTTTATACAGGTACTCACCGCAGATCGCGTGATTAGAACGTAATCGATATATACTACTTACTTATCTCTTGGTTGCATATTTCAGATTACCAACATGGTTTGTCTAAGGTAATTATCGGTTTATATTTCGTATAAAAAGCCCCTTTCTCATTATTATAAATAATCTGCCATCTATCTAGAGCTCTTTGTCTGATTACAACATTAGCGTCTTCGTTAGAAAGTTTGTAGCTGTCCATCTATTGTCGCTTCCTTAGCCAAAACATCCATCCTCTCATTGCCATCTATTCCTATATGACTTCTAATCCAAATAAAATTCACAATGCTCCCTTTAGCCACTATTTTATTATATAATTCTAGAATTTCAGTAACTAGATAGGAAACGTTTATGGAAAATCTAATGTTCATGAGCTTTTGCAATGAACTATTACTGTCTGTAAATTACACATGTTTTATGATTTAATGTAGTAATATATTTTAATCCTTCTTTTATGGCTAAGAGTTCTGCATTATATACTGTACATTGAGATGTTAGCTTGAATTTTGCAGAAAAGTCAAGTTGAGGATAGTAAAAAGCCGATTATTTAATTTTGACCCATCAGTATACAAACTAATCTCTATGTTTTTGACAATTAACTTTAAATATTAGAAATATAATGTGGGGTTTTCCCTACTGTCGGGTAAAATTTCTATATAAAGAGCTGTTACAAGACTATACAAATTTTCATCAGAGACATTTTCCGTGATAGCCTGCTTCATTTTGTGGTCATCTCTGGTGATGACCACAAAATGAAGCAGGCTATCACGGAAAATATCTCTGATGCTTTCCAGCTCTGCGGAACCAACCACCACAACAATTATAAAAATTTGTTTCATATATTGGGGCTATATTACTATTATATATCTCGGCACGAATATACGATAGTTCTGTGAAACTGTTTACTAATAAGGGAGAGATTTTCTTCTGCCAATAAGTAGTGGTCAGAACTTTTACTGAAATACTGCAAAGTTGATTGCTTATTGGACTTGATTTGGATAATAATTTAATCATATTTATAACGATCGGCTAACATTGGCTTCTGACCGATAAAGGCATTTTACAAGCTTCTTTTAGCATTAAGTCCACTGGAGTGCTATTTAAATTCCCAGACATGACCGTATACTTTTATTTTGAATCAAATCAAACCTAGTTTTGCATGCAGTCCCATAGAAAATCGAACCAAAGTCAATCACGAAATGTATGGTTGCTCTAGAATAGAGAAGCGCAATTAAAGGATCGCGGGCTCTTTTCTCAGGGAACATCTAGATCTTAATATATTCATACATTTCTATATATTTAATATATTATCTTAATTACATGCGAATTCCAGTTTAATTTTCTATCCAATATCAAGCCCAGGGAAGTTACTTCGTTATTCACTAGCAGTATAAACCCTACTAGTGATACAACACTTTTCTATATTGAGAGTGTATTTTGTCTACTAAAAATGCATACTATTGATTTAGTTGGTGAAATAGTTAAACCTGTATCATTCATAAAGCGATTAATTTTCCTAACTACTCTATGTAATTCATCTAAACACTTATCTATGGAGTTATTAACTGTATATAAACATACATTGCGCCAAAAAAGTCTGAACACCGTAACTGCATTTTATTGTTATGGTTATTATCATTATAGAAACAGTTTGTTTCAGAGAAAAAAAAAATGTAATATTATGACAAGAAACAAGAAACTTTTATTTCATATCACAAGTTATCATTTTTTCAAATATTTACTAAAATGATTTTTTTTTTTAATCAAAAAACACTACACACAAATGCAAAAAAAGTCTGTAAAACTATAAACTATATTATTAATTAAATATTCATAATATAATATAATGTTTACAAACTAGAAGGATCTTCTTTGTTCCTTATAACTTCCAACAAACGAGCTTTCATAGATCCTACTAATTTTGATGTAATTCCTCCAGGAATTTTAACCCATTCTTCCACAACAAGCTTTTTTATTCTTCTCATTTCCGTATCCCTCATTTTCTTACTCGGCAATTGATTTCATCCCATAGGTGTTCTATGGGATTTAGGTCGTGGGATTGGGGAGGGGTTTTCAGGCGTCTTAATTTATGACTACATGGTTCGACCTTACATCTAGACAAATAGTACTAAATCGAAATAGAAGGTACAGAAATAGAAATAGAATTAAATCGTACTGAAGCAAATTCTGTCCCCGAAAAGTTAGGAAAACTGTGCAAGTAGCTTTTAGGTTTATATTTCCACTTTCATCTTTGTCTTTTCTAAAAAATCTTTTTACTTTTATTAATCTCACGTTTGACCCCAAATTATGTCTTAGATATTCCAATATTCTCTCATAAGAGAGATATTTACAGCCCTTACTGCAAACCTTCTTCTTCCAAGAAATTGAGGTATATAAACTTCGAAATTCTTCGTTTACAAAATCGATGATTCAAGTAATGTGCGTATACTACTTCCATTTTTAAAGTGATTTTCAGCCTATTCTTACTCGGCTTTTCAGTAATACTGTTTCCGATATTATAGTGATGTTTCAGTATTATCTGCACTACTTTCATGGAATGAAGCCTCTTCCCCTTCACAGTTACTTTCTATATAAACCTGAAAAGAACCTGTACCCCTTGGCTTATATAATTCCTTAATTCTCATCTGCTCCTTTTCTTTATTAAAATTCTTGTCTTAAACAAGTCATCCAAATCTAAATTTTCCAATCCTTTTACTCTGTTTAATCCTTTTTCCCGCATATCGGCTTTATGAATAAACTCCGACATGTCTTTATCAGGGGGAATTTTACCACCGCTATTCTCTCCCACTGTAACTAGAAAATTTTAATAATTATTTACATACTTACCTTAATTCATGATGTACCAAATAATAACTATGACTTTTTTTTTCATAATTTCATTACTACCCGCATGGGGCGTAGATTAACTGCTCCTGGGGAGTGCGACCCCCACGGGTACCACTCGGCAAACGCCACATGATTTTACACTTCTTACACCTAACACTCCTATTCATTTACACTTCCTAGTACATCTTACACTTACATTAGGTACTCCGTATAGGCCCGGAGTAGAATATGCCCATGTATCTTTGTTTGTCGTAAGAGGCAACTGAAAGAGACTCTTTCTACCAGTGTCAGTGGATGAAGAGTTATTTTTACCGACCGTCCCCGTTCCCCTTCCCTTTGTCCCCTTCTCCTATACCATTTCTGAACGGGCGGACAAGGCTCACTAGTCTAACACTAGTCTAAGAGATGGGAACTTTGAAAAAAAATCCCCTGGTCCTCCAGGTTGGAGGTTAATGCGCCTGGCCAGCTCCCCCGACCATTTCAAAACTCTATATATGCTAAAAAACCAAAAAGAAATGAAACCAGAATGATAACTAGTAACTTACTTTTGGAAAAATTAAACAAATAATGAAAAAAATAAAAAATAACTGCAAAAATTTATAGAAATGAAACTATGAAAAATATCAAATTAATAAAATAGAATTAACATAAATTTTTCACATTTAAACTTTAAATTTAACACGAAATCTATCTACTTAGATTAAAATAATTACACAAGTCTGATTTGCACTTTGAACACACATTTGTTCAGTATGATAGCCAAACACAGACTGAGCTGTTATGTTACTCCTCCAGCCGTTTATAACGGCTCTGTAATAGTTGTAGGAGGAGATGTTGGTTGTGGATGTTGATAGATAAATAACACCTTAATATAAATAAGATGTCTATAATTGATATATATGCATATGACTGACTGCCAAGGACTGTATACTTAGCACTACAAGAACAGAACAGACTGACTGACGTGGCTAAACGATGTGTACAATTCAAGTGTGAGACTGTGAACAGAATATTCCTTTTTTACTCTGCCTCTCGTATATATATCCAACTGGCCTCTCCTCTCCTCTCTCTCGAGAGGGGCTCTTTCTCTCTGATGCGTGGTGGGGGTTCACTCGCTAGTGTGGATGAGTGGTGGGGGTTCACTACCCCTACAGGCTCTGCCAGCGATTTCTTCAGTAAAAAAAAACATTTTAAGTTAATCTCTACGGTATATTCTCGAAAGAACTTTATACTCACAGGAACAAGTTCCTTCCACACGAAGTGTATAATGCGGCTGGCATAAACACTGTCCAGCCAGGCAGAGATGTCTACAACTGGCACGATCTCCCAATAAACCACACTGTCCATTTCTTTTGCTGCCTCCATTACTAGCACCGCCGATCAGACCGATACTAGTGGTGTCAGTTCTAGCATTGTCCAATATCCTTTGCCTTGCCCAACTATAGTATACAACCACTGAGGTTACTTGTTCTAAACCTTTTTGGAGTGCAGTCTTGTTAGTTCCAGAATGTTTATTAGCTACGTATAAAGTGCCAGTTTCCCAATCCGACCAATATATTTTGTCCTGAAAGAATATTAACGTTATTTTAAACTTGATTATTTAATTTTGCAGATAGATTTTTTTTTTGAATGAGAGGATGATATGGATAAAAATGCAGAAAATACCTATATGAGAGCATCTTTCTTCCAGATATATTAAGGAATTGTTTATAGATCAATTAAACCTAGCTGCTGTGCATACTTCAAATAAAAAGTAGACAACTGGCAAACAAGTAAAGAGCTAGTTGATCAAATGAATTGTTATATGTAGCGGTGATGGTGCATGTTGACATATGTTAAAAGAGCAGCTCGCCGGATGCAAATAAATTGTTTGTAATGGCAAATAGAATGTTAGTTTCTTGTTTACTTTAATAATGAACATTTTATTAATATTCCAATAGAAATACAAGTTGTTAGGAAAGGCATAAAAACAGAAATTAAAAAAAAAAAAATGATGGTACTCTATCATTATCAAAACAAAAGAAAAAGTAAAAAAATTATTATTTGGACTATTTGAAATTTTGGTTTTAATGTACTGCTAGTAAATGAGACCAAAGCCAAAAACCGAAAAATAAAAATTCTCATAGATGAATTATTATTTCGGTCGGTAGGGAAGGGAACAGATAAGTGGTTAAGCGTACTGGACTCTCTCGCGGAGGTCCGGTGATGGACAGTGTTGCTGTAAGGAGAGAACGCTGTCCGGAGGCCGGCAGTGCACTGAGAAGGCTCCGGGCGCCAATGACCATAGATTTGATGCGCCTTAAATTTAAAAAAAAAATCTGTCGGTGGCCGAAACCTTCGTATCAGACACGGTGGTAATGATATTTAAAACGGAATAACAAGTTTGAGCTTCTTAATAGTTTTTATGAAATTTTGTTCCCACACATATGTACTTATAGAAAATTCCCCCCCCAAACCGTTTTTTCATAAACCTCATCAAAACATGATTTCTGGTGAAAACTCACTTTTGGTGAAACTATGTAATTGTTACAGATACAATCTCAAAGAGTGGATTCTGTTACACTATTGTATTATTATCATTTTTTCAATTCCTTCTTATTCACTTAACCTGTTTATTATATCAATTAAATATAACAATGCTCACCTGATATAAACTAAGTGAAAATGGACCAGGCGAAGCGGCCACAATAATTCTTCTACTACCATCTAAATTAGCCGATGCAATCTGGCCTTCAACACTGCACCAGTAAATTCTTTCTTCTAGCCAATCTATGGTTAAAGAATTAATTTTACCAATTCTTTGTATTATAGTTTTAGGATCACGTCCAGACAAACTGGCTCTGTGCAGGCTACCAGTTCCACCCCAATCACTCCAATAGATAAAACTGTGACAATTGGAAAATAAATCAAACGAATAATCGTAAATTTAATAATAATAATAATAATAATATTTTAAAATAAAGTACAGACCCATTTACTGGATGTACAGCTATGCTTCTAGGTTCTTGTAAACCTGTCCAGATGATAGCTCGTCTGTATTTACCATCATTCCTGGACACTTCAATCTTCTTAGTGCCAAGATCTGTCCAGTAAATGTTCTGCCAGACCCAATCAACCGCTAGGCCTAAATTTCAAACAATGTTTATAAACACCTGTTCAGAGAAGATAAATCAAATCAATTTTCCGTTCATCAACTTAGATGGGCAACTTTTAGTATTCTTTCAAATGGGAACTGAACTCTAAACAGGTCGCAACAAAAGGGGGTAGAACAAATCATTTAAGAAAACAATCATTGCAACATAAGAAAAAAAAAAATCGGTGTGAAATACACACACGACTAACTCTTACTGCAGCAGTATTCATATAACTATAGTTAATATTCGCATAAGTATAACTACAGTTATAATTTTACAATTTTTCAAAAATTATGTTATAATTTTGTATTAAATATTTAGTAGGTCTCTGTGTTCATAGTGATTGATAAATCTTAGAAAACTGAAAGAACTTCAGCAAAAACGCACTTCCGGCCAACCAATTTCCTTCAAACTCAGAATTTTGACAACTATTTAATTCAACTCCATGAAGTAACCACTGGGTATTTTCTTCTCATGTCATGTAAACATTCACCACATTTGCTTATCGTACCTATTGTACAGTTGCAAATAAATTACTGAAGGAGAAAAAAATATTTAATTCTAATTAATATTACTTAGATGATAGAATTGTATAATAAACTAACATAGCACTTTAAGAGAAAAACATAACCCAACGCCTCTCCACAAAAACTATCTTAAAATAATGTTTCCGGAGAAATGTTGCAAATAAAAGTTGTAACTCTTTTGAATTTCGTGTGAGTAGTACGAAATTTAAAAAAATTTTTGAAGCCTTTTTTGAGAAAATCTCAGAAATCTGAAAAAACTGTTCAGTAGAAACGCACTTCCAGTCAACCGATTTCTTTCAAACTCGGAATAGTGGCAACACGGAATTCAATTTAATATTAATTAGATGATACTATTATATAGTAGACTGAAATAGCACATTAAAGGAAAAATTACTCCACTCATCCCTAAAAAGCTCCCTTAAATGAATTTTCCCAGAGAAATGTTTCAAATAGAAGTTATAGTTCTTTGTATGTGTAGTTAATATATAAAGTTTAAAGAAATTCGTTGGAGCAGTTTAGAAAAAATCACAAAATAAACAGAAAAATCCATTTGGGAAAGTGGTACTTCCACTATTGAGAAATTTTGAAAGCTAAGTTCCTGTCAAATCCCATGCTGATACATAAATGGTATTTCAAGTATGACCGTTCTGCGACTTTTAATTTTTGATCTAGGCTTTCTCTCTCTCTCTCTTTCACACACACACACATTTCTAAAATCTGCTTTTTTAGACTCAGGTTTCCTCAAAATTTGTATTTCTGGGGAAAAGTTGGTTATCGAAAATTTGACACTTTTACAATACTTCCTCTAACAGCATTTAGAGAAAGTAAAAATTGTCCATCTAAAAGCAAATCTAGATCGAGTGCGGCGGGAGTGGTTGCTAAGCTGTCAAAATTCTAAATTATATAAATATACTGCAACCACATGTAAGGATATAGTTTCCTTGCGAGGTATGTTATAACATTGTTGTGTCCTTTATAAATGAGTGGCGACAGGCAGAAGAGAATAGTGATCTAGAGTTTGTGTATGTCGGTACTGCAGGACTTAGGTAGTGTGTGCAGGTCAGGAAGCGATTAGTATATTTATTATTTCTTATTGTTAGACTAGGATGGCTTCAGAGGCGCTATGATTCCTAAAAAAGATGCTAATTTACTTCCTCACTTTTAGGAATAACAAACAGATAGCCTGTGAAGTTTTGTCAGGAAGAAGAGGAAACAGCACTGCACGTATTATCAGGGGGCTTGTGTGGGCTGAGATTCCGTCTCTTTTTTGAAGGGGAGAAACTGATGCCCTCAAGCTTACCCAAGAGACCTACAAGACTGGAGAGGGTACTCTAATTTGTGGATGTTACTAACGCAATTACAGAGAACGCGTAAGTGTAGGCTTAATAGCAAACTCCCTCAGAAACTATCTCTCTAGGCTTGGGACACCTAAAGTTACCTGAAGAAATGACTAGATCCAACTCCCGCAGGCATACAACTTAGTTGTTCTTATGCAAATAAATTCGTGATTGACATCACACTCTACCTTCAGGTGATTCAAGTCCGAATTCCACTATTGTTTCCACCTGAGAACCGTTGATGTATGATCGTGTGATTGCTTTAGCCTTAACGTCTGTCCAATAGATTCGGTCATCCTTTATATCAAAATCTAGAGCGCTATAATAAATAACAAGTGAAAGAAAAAAAATGATTAAATTGAAAAAACTAATTATGAATTTTAAAAATATGAAAATATAAAAACAGTTTTTTTTATCCTTTTTACTAACCCTGCGTCTTTAATACCGGAAGCCGGTATGATGGCATCATTGTGTGGATTTTCAATGCTGATACGACCTATGTACTCCTTACGAGCGAAAATTAAGAAAGCTTTTGGTACTACGCAAGTTTTTCCATTACTTTCCAATTCATAACCTGAAAATTTTGTTCATTTTTGATTAAATCTTAAACAAAACAAGGCTTTTCAATACCCGGTGTTAAAGCAACCATATGACTTTGCCTCATTACAATTCTGATAGTTCTAACTACAAATTTTCTTCATTAGAGGGAAGTCTTAGGTCTCCGCTATTACAGAACATTATACTGCGACTAGATTTAAATTTACCAAGCTTTTATATACAATGTTCTATCTTACCCATTTGACATGCGCAGACATGTTTTGTGGGCGTATTAAGACAGAGATGAGCACATCCACCATTGTCAACAGTGCACGGATTGTTAACCGTGGAGACGGGTATTTGTCCTACAGCTTTTAAACCCATCATATTTGCAAGATGATCCAGTAGTACCTTGTTTTCAAAGAAATAGAAAAAACATTGGATTATAAGAATGTTGATCAAGGAGTGAACTTCCTTAATTAATTATGGAATTATGAGAACTTCATTAATTAAAAAAAAAAAACAAGACCATACCTTTCTTCCTCTTCCGGTAACCTTATGCGCAGAATCCAGACTTCTCCTTTGCCAATCAGTCCAATACAGATAATCACCGCTTAAAGTCAGTCCGAATACGTGCGGTAAATTGTGTGTCACTACTTCCCGGCGGTCAGTTCCATCATAGTTTATTACCTCTATTGCATCGGTTTTAGCATCACACCAGTAGACCTTTTTCCTGGGTATATCCAAAGCGATACCATTCGGCCAGCCGACATCATTGTCAACTAATACGGTACGACTGGAACCATCCAAAGTGGCTCGTTCAATTTTCGGACCTTTTTCATTCCAGTCCGACCAAAACATATAACCTTCGTCTGGTGAGACAGCAATTGCACGCGGTTCAACTAGATCGGTATTAATTAAAACTTTGGTATATGTTGTATTGATTCGTAACACTTGTACACGATCTGTTCCCGTATCTGTCCAATATAGATTACTTGCACGCCAATCAACGGCTACTCCGTCCGGTTGTTGTAATTCTGAAGAGACCATGTCCTCTTGTCCTTGACCGTTCAGTCTTGCTCGACGTATTACTTGTGCCTGAAAAACATAAATAGTAGTCCACATGAGAGAGAAAGCAGCAGTCCTTACAATCAAAAGCTTAAAAGAAAATTCTTTGGAATATCCTTTTTCTACAACAAAAATTGTGACAACTAAAATATAAAATAAAGAAGAAGTTGAGTTTACATTGTCCGTCTCATTTTCAATTTATACTAATTTATTTATACTTTTATGCATATAAATATTATATAAATGGTAAAACCGCTCATTGTACTGAATGGCAGTTTTTGAGATATTTTGTCCACACATTGGGTACAAACATAATTTTTGTTTATACTCAGAGGACCCCCCAAAACATATTTCCGGTGAAAACTCAATTTCAAAAATTTGACATGATCGCAATCGTCCCTCTTACTAGGAATAAGTGAAAGTAAATAAATAATACAGCTACAATCGAACCCAAAAACAACTGATTCACATTTTGCAAATCAAGTAACCAAATTCAGTATAATGTAAAAAAAAATAAGAATTACCTCATCATCTGACCAATAAATAAAACCATGAACCGGATCGAAATCAATGCCAATAGCATGTTTGATGCCACGAAGATAAAGGGGAATACTTGTGTGATCGGGTGTATCCAGCGAAATCATACAGATTTCATTGATTTGCACCAATAAGATTAATTCTTCAGGAGCTAGAAAAAAAATAATCATAGCATAATTATTATGGTTATTAGCTTGATTTCTTTCGATTATCTAAGTATATTAATAGTTAGGTTACACAGATCTAATTACTTACCATCTCTACATGTATAATTATCAATGAGTTTGATGCCTGTAGGACAAGCACAGGTATAGCCGGGCGGATAGGGCGACAGTAGACAGAGATGAGAACAATTTCCATTATTTATTCGACAACCGGACTGATTGTATGGCTGTCTGCTGGGATCCCAAACACGAATATCCACTGGAACAGAACCGGATGAGTGAATGAGCTCTTTACTGCTACCAGTGTCTCGATCAACGCTATGTACAGACCTGTGCAAACAATATATAAGATCAAATGTTACATACGAAATAAACCGCCTATATAAAGTAGACAATGGTCGACAATTTTTTTTCCATAAATGAAAAATTCTGATGAAACTGACCATGTTTCCCAATCAGTCCAATAAAGTTTATCATCAAACAGCGCAAGTGAAAATGGATAGAAAATATCTTTTTCAGTTATAGTTCTTCGATTTCGTCCATCATAATCCATTACCTGGAAAATTCAAATACAAATCTAACTATTCTTTTTATAATTCAAATTTATCTTTGAAAAAACAAAACAGAGTTTGTCTGAAACCCTGACAAGATTTTCTCTTGCTGCAATAATGAGAAATGTAGTTGACAAATGTTTACTAAATTTATAGTAGTCCTTGATACTAGCATGCTCTCTCGCGTCGGTCTAATGGCTACCGCAATCGCCTTTGGTGCGAGAATTCAAGGTTCGATTCTTGTCAGGGCAAAGATGGTGCTGACCCAGCATCGTGAGAAGAAGTGGGAAGCTACAGTTGGTAGCTCAACTAGGTAGCGAAGATCAGTACTAAACGGCGAAGGAATCGCAGCGTGCTCCCCTCCCCCCCCCCAATAAAAAAAATCGCGGTGCGGTAAACTTGGTCCTCAAGCACTATTGGACTATAGGTTTCAAAGAACCATAAAACTTATGAAGCAGCCTTCATTCAGGGGGAGGAGTCTAATGTGACCCCCCTAAACACTCCAAAAAACATTTTTTCCAGAAAAATATTTCAAATCACAATGATAGATCTACATACATGTACACAGTATATGAAATTTAAACAAAACGTTGGAGCTGTTTGGGAGAGAATAGCTGAAAACAAAAAACTATTCATAAGTCGTTCTTCTGGTTGGCGGATTTTGTCCAAAACTTATATGTCGAATGGAATATGAAATTTGAGCGCTTTCGAAGTTTCGTTCTTCAAGATATTTTATACAGAGTACAGACAAGAACAAAAGACAAAAAATCTGATTTGAAAAATCATACTTCTCTTAATGCAATATTCACAATTCTAATTAACACATTTTGGACAAATTTAATTTAAATGTTAGTTCCTCTAAATATTATATAGTTGATAGAACCGTGCAACCTACTAAATTAAAACTTTGTGGGGAAGTCTATGATAACTAAGAATCCCCAAAATCAATTTTCACAGAAAAAAGAAGTTTTAAGTAAAGGTTTCTATATTATAGGTATATGAAGAAGTTGAAAGAAAATTGTTGGACTCGTTTTTAGGAGGAAATCGCGAAAAACTGAAAAATCCTAAAGAGGTCACTCAACTTCTACATGTGATGGATCTCTGCCGAAACCTTAATGTCGGAATCGCTAGGGATACCTAATGCAATAATACCTTGGAGCTTCTCTTTTTTTTGAGATATTTCGCTCGCTCGCTCAGTTAACACATTTATTGTTGAAATTTTGAAACTACCGAAGCAGTTAGGAGACTGTAAAAAATGCTAGACTATCAGAATGCCTAAAATTTTAGACTGTTATGCTCTACGATTTTATTTCCAGTCGTATCTTTAGATTAAAATATATCCAAATGAGTAATAATCAGTAAATCATAATTCAATTGTTACATATAGATCCATGACTGCGATGCGCGCCGAAAAAGTAGGCACTATGTTATTAAAAAAACAAAACAACAAACAATGTAAAACTCTACATGACATTCACAACTGTAATTCTCAATTCTAATTGACTTTTACTAATGTTCTGATGAAGCGAGTTTTGTGAAAATGAAAGTTGAAAATTTCATATCTGTATTTAGTTTTAGATCAAAATTCATATAAAAGCTAAAAACAAACTAACAGAAATACTTACGTCAATAAATCTGAGCCGTCCATCCGACCAATAGAGTCTTTTCAATTTGTAATCTGCTGTCAGTCCGTTTGGCCAGAAAATCTTATTCGTTACTATCACTCTTCTTGTTTGCGGATCCCCATTCATGCCGGCTCGTTCAATTTTTGGTACCTCGCCCCAATCGGTCCAGAACATTAACCTTTTGACAAATTATTATTATTATTATTATTAAAATCATAAACAATTAAGATGCAAACAATTTCACCGAAACGCCTATATAAACTATTAACGTTTGTAATAACTGACCCGTAGAAAAACGGATTCTCCAGTTGTTTATATAATTAAAAATTAACTCTAAGTCTAGATTGAAAATAATGGCTACAAAGGTATTAAATAAGAATGAATATTTTCTTTATGATTTTTAGGATAACATTCCAGATAATTAGTGATATTTTGAAACAATTAACACACTTTGCTGTTAGTAATATTTAACGAGGAAAAAGGAAGGTCATTAACGTGCGGACGATACATTGCACCTTATTACAAACAAAAAAAGCTGCGAACAATTTCTTCCAAAGCTATGAAATGCTGCAAAATGTGTAATAATTTAGAACATAATAAGTGCAAACTTCTCTTTATTTGCATTAATTATAACTACATCCTAAATGTTATTTTGTAGCATTCCAAGTTATTTACTGTTATATCTCTCATTTCATCTTGTAACCTTGAATTAATTATCACAGAGATAATTACCATCATTTGCAAGTAAGAATGAATTTTCGTGTTCTTAACTTAGTCGACGGGTTTATTTTATTTAAAACTTACAGTAACAGAGGGCGGTGATGTAGCTATAGAAGACCAACTTATACCGTTGGATTTACTTAGATCAGATTCTTGAATGCGGGGGGGAGGTATCGGTACTATTGGAGGGCGTTGAATAACAAAATAATGGGGGTCGATGGAAACAGAAAGAAAGAAGAGAACATCAAAAACTGTTCGCACATGTTTTATCCGTTGTTATATAATACTGGTTAGAGTACCAGTGATTATTTTATTTTGCTAAATAAACAAAAGAAGTGAGAAATCAGTAAGAAGTCGGTAGGTCAATTCCACCGATTGGTTTTAACAAGCAAAGTTGGTAGACGAATGTGTCTTGCATTGTCCAGAAAGTCTTCGCATCGCCAGGAATATGTGCGACTGTACGATAGTTCAAGGTTCATTCCAGTAAGTAAAGGGACAAAGAACTATGGTATATCAACCTCGTCACTTAAATCCCACACTGATGCTGGAAATCAAAAAAGCTTGGCCGAGTTCAGATAGATGAAAGAAATCTGCTTGATTCTGGTTTACACAACGTACGCCTCCACATTCTAAGTAAAGTTTTGAGAAACTCCTAGAACAATTAATTTGGGAAGTTCTGATAGATCTTGCATTACAGCGCAGATCTCGGAACAACAGATTTACTTATACTCTCAGGGAGTCATTCGCGATTCATGGCGCGTTTCACAGCATTGAAGAAATGAAAATAACTATGAAAACTGGCTCAAAACAATTTAAAAAAAAAATCAAAAGATATAAAAACTGGTAGGACGTGTACGGTAAACTCTAAGAGCATGTCGTGCATTGCAAAGGGGAGGCTGAAATTAAGTAAATAATTTTTTTAATATCAGTTATAATAATAATATTAATTAAGTAAATAAAATAAGATTTCTGGTGTTTAATTTATTGTGAAAATTATTTTAAAATTTTAAAATAAATATTTAATTTAACAATTTCAACTGTACTTTAATATTATTAATATAGTAAATAATTTTATGCAAATCTTAAACTTTGTTTAATTGAAAAGTAAACATTGTGTTAACTAGAGTTTAACCTACAACCTTATCCACTGATTTTAGAGGAAAAATTGGCAAATTATTCATCTCAAGAAGAACAAGAATTTTTTAATGGCGGAAAAATCTATAAGTAAAAAGATCAGGAGATTATGTCTGAAAAAAATCTGGAGCGGAACGGTGTCACGATTTTCTCTTACTCTAAGAGATACAATTTAATCAAGAAATTTTCTTTCAATTGCAACTTTACAATGTTTTGTTTGGCTGGCCATAAATATAGTGGTGGCATTTTACCTGTATACCTGAGCGGCCTCATGTGGAGCGCTCTATTTAAAAACTAAGAAAGCTTGTGCAAATTTAATTATAAACTAACTGACAGACCTGCAGTACACCCCCTCTCTAAATTCAATTTTTTCCGGAAAAATGTTTCAAATAAAAGTGATATCTAGACGCGGCAAGAGTTCAAAGTTTAAAGAAACTTGTAGCCCTTTTCGAGAAAATCCAAAAACCAACTCTGTAAAAATCACACTTCCGGTTAACAGATTTTCTTCAAATTTGGAATTCTATGAATGCTTCTAATGTGTATCAATATTATATAGTGGTAAAACCACATATTATACTGAAGTAGTATGTTAGAGGAAAGCACGATGCTACTGTTCCCCCACAACCTCCCCAAAAAATGCACTTTTCCCCGGAAAATGTTTCTTATAAGTGATAGATATTTATGTGTATAGATAGTATACAGTTTAAAGAAAACGTTGGTGCTGGATATCATGAAAAAAAAAAACCCATTCAGTAAAGTCGCACTAAGTTGATGCCGGAAATGTTGGCGTCTGATGCGGATAGTACCTAGTTTGAGCTTCCTGCTACTGTTTTAGAGATACTTCTTTTAAACATATATTGTATATAAAGGCACGATCGTAATACCAGAGTGAGGGATAGTAATAAGTAAATTGTGAGATTCATTCAATTACTGCATTTCCTTCCTTCCAGAATGGCTCTCGTAATAAATTCTTGGAATGCTAATGTTTCAGCTGAATAAATACAATATATTTCTTCAGCAGTTAATGATTGGTTTACCCTATTTATTCTATTTAAATAGGGGATTGTTTCTTTGAAAGAAAATAAATTAATAAAAAAACTAAAGTTAATGAGTACACTTTATAAATAGGAACACACTATTTATAATGGTATTAAATTAATATACTTCCAGCCAGTATTAAAAGAGAATGTCCATTTTAAGTATTGCTTACATTATTAGTTGTTATTAATGCATATTTATAAGGCAGTTGTGTAGTAAATAAGCGAAGTAATAAATTTATTATAAAAAATTATTTAAAGATAAAGATTGTAGGTAGAACTTGTCTCTTGCTCTTGACCACAACCCATTAATTAAAATTACTCCCAGTTAGTTTTTATGTAAATTTAAAAAAAAAATAAAAATAAAATAAGCCATATAAATAACAAACTGAAATGTCAACAGTTTAATAAATTTTAATAAATAATAGTTTCATTTATGTATATATTAATTACTTACCCTTCCATTGGCACCAGGGCAATAGCTCTCGGTTGGTCAATATCTTCCCAAAACAATACTTTCCTGTACCTGCCATCCATTGCGACTACCTCAATTCTATTTGTCTCACCATCAGTCCAATATAGTTTACCAGTGATCCAATCACATGCCAAACCATCTGGTAATAGTAGGCCGTTTGGTACAACATTTCTCTGCAATGAAAATAATATTTATTATAATAATAACACTAAATAGTTCCTCAATATATGGATTGGGATAGCATCTATGCGAATGTTACTATATTGTAGAGCACACACAGCGCGCTCCCAAGAAAAGTTAGAATGATAGATGCCTTACATAATAAAACTCCTAGTTTATATCTGTGCAGATAGATAGCAATGCAAGTTTCAAAGAAGACGCTAAACGCTAAAAAACTTCCGGTTAACCGATTCAAACTTGCAATTCTAGTAACTTTTTTAATGCTGACTAGAAAATGGCACTTTTTTGAAAATGGATTAATTGAAAAATTGCGTTTACATCCGAGGATTACAGATTATGATCGAAACTTTCATTTCACACACGATTTTTATAACCTAAACGGAATATCAGGCTTCAGTTTCCTACGTTTAGTCATTTTTTTCTGTCTTTTTTTCATTCTGTTCTGCTAATAATAGTTCATATAGAAATCAGAAAACCACAAAACAAGTATTTCCAGTGAATACTCAACTTTGAAAATTTGTCACTTTCCACAATAATTCCACTTATAGCAGTCAGTGAGACAATTGCTTTGTTAGTATTAGTTCGGACAGGATTTGTTTTACCTGAATGTTAACTGTACTGTAGACTACCTGGCAGCGTTTTATTAATCATCTTACCGTGCACAGCTAGTATTATATACTATAACTACAATAAAATTGAAGAAACTGCGAGAATATCGCAAACAACTTGAATAAAAAAAATATACATATATTCTATTAAAGGGAATTTTTCGACTGCAGGATTTTAAGTAATCCTCGTCAAATTCCCTGATGATAACCTATTCGGGGGATATCAACTGAAATTTTCTATTTTTTAATGGCCAGAGTTTTCGAAGTTTCTCAGAACCAACAATATTAAAAAAAAAACAATTTAGAAATTCTGTAATGATCACTTGTTCTTACAGCAAGAGAAAGTTATATAACAATACCAATAACCTTACTACAGTATAATCACCTGATAAACTAGTAATTGCTATGAAACCATAAAAAAGTAATCATTTAAAAAAAATGTAGAAAAAATTTTTTGCGTATTAAATTCTTGGTAAAAGAAATACTCTAACCAAAATCAAAAGGTAGGCAATCTTTAAAGATTTTGTTATTATCTAGCTGAACATACTACGGAGTCTGCAATGGCGGGGTTTTTAAAATTTCAAAAAATATGGTGTGAAAGTCAGACGAAAATTTACAAATATTTACTCAGTTTCCATAACATAAGTGACCGGAATATATCTGCATTGACTAGAAATTGAATTTATTTCCATTGCAATCTAGAAGAGATCACCATAACACTAAATAAACTCAAAAAATATTGAAAATGTAAGTCACAGATTCCTCAGAACACCCTGTAATCAACTTTTTTATGAATATTTTTTTCAAATAAAAGTGATATAGGTTTATATCAAATTGTAGCGATTGTTGGCGGTTAGAAATGATCAGATGTATCTATTAGTTGGCTTATCGGCCAGGAAGGATCCAAGAAAACACCAAATAATTTTTAAGCGTTTTTTATTTGAAATCCAACGTTTCGGCAAACATGGTTTACCTTCTTCAGGTGCTATCATAGAGTGAGAGAAGTTTGGAAGTCTTATCACAACATGTTTCATTATGTGTGTAGTTATAATCAAAAAAGTATGTAGATAACTACAGGCATAATCAAACATGTTGTGACAAGACTCCAAACTTCTTTTACTCTAAGACAACACCTGAAGAAGGTAAACAATGTTTGCCGAAACGTCGGATTTCAAATAAAAAAACACTTCTAAATTATTTGGTGTTTTCTTGGATCCTTCCTGGCCGATAAGCCAACTAATAGATACATCTGATATAGGTTTATGTGTGAGCAGTTAATATAAAAACTGCCTTGTGTCAGGAAATTCCAAAAAAAACTTGAGTTTGTTCTGTAAAGTTGCAGTTCCGATTAATCGATTTTCTTCAAATTTTTGTTTTCTAGCAATGCACCATTCACTGTAATGAGAAGTACTTTATAGAGGAAGGCTCCCCACCCCCCACAATTACTCAAAAAGTAAATTTTTCTGGAAAAACGTTTCAAATAAAATTTATATAGGCTAGTTGAGATCTCTTGGGACAGTCTTTACGAAGTTTAAAGAAAATCGCGAACAAAATGAAGACAAAATTCAGTGTCGCAGTTGCGGTTGATGGATTTTGATCGATACATTGGTGTTAGATGAGGTGGTGGTATCAAAACAGAATACAAAGTTTGAGTTTGCTGCGATTTTTTGTTTTTGAAATGTATTGTGTTCACACATTTCACTACCACGCACACACAGACCGTTCTCCAAAACAAACTTCTTTTGTTGTATTTAGATTTAGATGGATATCCGATAGAAATCCAAGTTCGACAATTTGACATGATCCCAATACTTCCGCTTACTAGGACTAAGAGAAAGTCAAAATATGGTGTGAAAACCGGACATAACTGCAAATTTTACATACTTCTTTTAAGACAAATTTTTTTAATTTGATATTTCTACTTCCAAAAATCCATTTTTAAATTATACCCTAGAGGAAAGCCTAAAGAAATATTTGAAAAAAGGAAAAAACTTGCAATAAAGTAGCATTTCCGATTGGCTGATTTTGACCAAATGCTCGTTTCGGATTCGACGATGTATTTATAATTGGAAAATCAACTTTGAGCTTCATGCGACTTTGATTTTTTTTTTTTATTGGTTTATTCAGAACTTCAAAACATGGATTTCCGGTGAAAGCTGAATTTAAAAAATTCGTTCGACGGATGATCGTAATACTACCTAAATTGTAGTAAACCAGTTCAAAATAAGCCAGATTTCTTAAACCAGATGATTTACTCAGTTTTAAATTTCAAATAGATTCCTCAACTATAAACAAAACCAAAATATAATGATTTTATCACATGATTAATTACTTTAGGTCCGACATGAGTTCCATTATAGGACACACACTGAATGGTCCCCAGTCTGGAATCTGTCCAGCATACTTGTCTTCCTTCGTAATAGAAATCAACAGCAGCAGCTCCTTCCAGTTCCTGTATTAAAAAAAAAAAGATAAACAGAATTAAGTTTTTTTATTAAAATATTATCAGCTTGAGATTACGATAGTGAATCAATATAGTTTTTTTTTGTCATACTGCGTTTCCTTCCGAATGATTGTGAAGTATGGTAGTCATGGAGAGAAAAAAAGGAATAAAGAAATGATATTGAAGCCAAAATACATTCTATACGGTCTCGTTATAGATATGTTTCAAGGATGATTGCAGGGTGAAGATCGGATAGAAAGAGTGATAGAAGGAATGTTTTTTTGTCCAAAAAGGCATCGAGTACGGAAAACCCACTCCATCTGGAATGACATGGTAAGTCCAAGCTGGTGTCACGCGGTAAAACCGTAGGTCATGCTCAGCGTTGCTTGCCCATAGGCAGGCCAGTGACCATCCTTGCCTTTAAGAAGGAGACTTTTCCCTTGGCAAAATGGCACCACGGCATCGAGCCAGTCCGGCGGAGTTCTGTCTCCGCGCTCACGAGTTGAGGATAGGTTTCGTGGGGGTCGAGGATTCGCAGAGATGATGGTAGAGCCCCAGTGTATCTGTTTTGTGGGAGGAAGTGGCTGGTTTGCCCTCGGGAACAGTTCCGCCTTCTTCCATTCCCTCATAACAATATGTTCAAAAATGCAAATGGTTCGGGATCCGTTCTCTGCTGGAATGATGCGGTACCCAGACGGGCGCCAGGAGGCAAAGGAGAAGCCGTAAGGTCCGCTTAGGCGGTCCCAGGCCTGTGACCATTCTAGGCCTTTAAGTACGGGACTTGTTCTCTCTTCAGACTGGTTACCACGGGATCGTGAGCCAGTCCGGCGGAGTTCTGTCTCCGCGCCCATGAGTTGAGGAATGGTTTCATGGTGGTCGAGTTTCACAGGCCTTGGCATCTACTGGGAGGAGGCGAGCAGGAGGTGTGCCTACGGGACTCGATACTCCACCACGTGCAGGTGTTACTCCTCAACCACACGTTCACTGTCCTCTCTATCGGCTTAAACTGGAAAAAAAATTGTGTAACATTCACACACTTTCTGATGCTGCAATTACCATACTTTATAAACTAACGTAAGTGGCGATAACATGGGTGCTCTTACCTTAACAATAGTGCCAACTTTTGACGGCTTAGAAATATTAGCAATCCTAACATCCTTGGTAGTAGTAAATAACAGCATTGGATGTCCTGCAACAGAATATAACTAAATATTAGGGGGTGGAACACGCACACTACATACTCCTCTTAGTACATTCACCATATAAAATGAGAAATTTTCTTTAAACTCAAAATTTACATGTGTGTCCTAAAATACAGAGGTGATAGGGTACAAGGAGCGATAAGTACCTACCTTGGCAGGTAGAGAAGTGATTATATTCTGGCTCAATAGAGCGCAACAAAAAACTCAACCAAATCCATTTAAGATTTAAGATCCATTGAGATTTAACACCCAAAATTTCGCACAACTATTCAAAATAAATTATTGTGGAATAATATTTCAAATAAAAGTGATATCTCTATATCTGTGCAGTTAGCATGCCTAGTGATATCTCTAAATCTGCGCAGTCAGCATACCTAGTGATATCTCTATATCTGTGCAGTTAGCATACCTAGTGATATCTCTATATCTGTGCAGTTAGCATACCTATTGATATCTCTATATCGTGCACTTAGCATACCTAGTGATATCTCTATATCTGTGCAGTTAGCATTACCTAGTGATATCTCTATATCTGTGCAGTTAGCATACCTAGTGATATCTCTATATCTGTGCAGTTAGCATACCAAGTGACATCTCTAAATCTGCGCAGTCAGCATACCTAGTGATATCTCTATATCTGTGCAGTTGGCATACCTATTGATATCTCTATATCGTGCACTTAGCGTACCTAGTGATATCTCTATATCTGTGCAGTTAGCATACCTAGTGATATCTCTATATCTGTGCAGTTAGCATACCTAGTGATATCTCTATATCAGTGCAGTTAGCATACCAAGTGACATCTCTAAATCTGCGCAGTCAGCATACCTAGTGATATCTCTATATCTGTGCAGTTAGCATACCTAGTGATATCTCTATATCTGTGCAGTTAGCATACCTATTGATATCTCTATATCGTGCACTTAGCATACCTAGTGATATCTCTATATCTGTGCAGTTAGCATACCAAGTGACATCTCTATATCTGTGCAGTTAGCATACCAAGTTTAAAAAAAATAGTGACAGGCGTTTTCGAGAAAATTCCATCCTCTGGAAAATCGTACTTCCGGTTAACCGATTTTCTTCAAATTTGTAAAATGCTTTTATTGTATATTAATATTATATTTTTTTTTTTGACCTAGGTGTCTTTTATGAGACACCCATATTGTCAGATACCTTTGTATGTTTTCAAATCCTATACGTCCGATAAGCTCATTAAATTATAATTTTAGGCTCCTCTAAAAATGCGAGAAGTGCTTTATAATATGCAGATTTCTTGAATTTATTATTATTAAGTCAGGAAGGCTGCGAATTTTTTTAAATAATTGGCTTTTCTGTCTAAAAGAGTCAAAACTTTTACAAGTCATTTCTCTGCGCTCGACAGTGCCTAGAACATTACAATTATTACAATTCTTAGAATTTACCAGTTTAAACATTTTCAAATTTCTGTTGACTAGCGCATGCCCTTTTCTTAACCGTGTCAGCTTTATTATTTGTGTTCTGCTCAGCCCAGACTTCCTAAACCACGGACTAAAACCCACCCGCGGTACGATGTGAAATGGAAATAACCTTGTACAGTGATTCCTGTTCGTACAATTGATCGGAAGAGTGTCCGATAGGAGGCTCTTCCTTTAATAAGAAGTTCTGATAGCGGGACAAGATATTTAGCACCCGCATTTAAACCACTCATTTCTTTCCTGGCTGCCTTATCGGCTTCTTCGTTTCCCGATACTCCTGAAAGCTGAAAGATGAAGACGTTTCCAATAGTTTTATAATTTCACACACTAGGTAGTTTTTAGTTTTCCCCAAGTACCCTTTCTCTAAATACACAACTGGCTCTAGAGTCTGTAAACACTACAATGTTGTTCGCTTTTATATTTTGGGCATGGCCAGAAGTTCGGCACTATTTATGGACATTGAGGTATTAACTGGGCCACTAACTGACAAGTGTCTTTGCGGGTCATAAATATCAATTCCTGTGTAATTATTTTTTTTTGGAGGCATCTGCATATATCTTATAATGATCTCTATAATTTTCATTAACCATAGAGAGGGTTTCAATTTGAAGAATTCTGTTAGGGATATCGTGTTTGGACTCGGTTATATTATTTACCGCGGAGGTAGCTCTGATTTCAAGCAGTTGTGCGGGAAAGGGTATCTGGTACGCTGGGTGTCCATTAGTTATTTGGCAGTTATCAAACAAATTTATTGAATTGTTAAAGCAGTTGTAGAACATCCTTCTATTCACATCCACATTTGGTGAAGAATTATTTTTCACTGCACAGTGTAGAGGATGAGTGCGATCGAATAAAATTTTTATTAAACGTTTTGTGCAGAGCCATCTTCTTCTTAGTGCAAGAGGTGTAGCCCCCAAACTTATTCTAAGTGCAATGTTTTGAATAAGTTTAGGTCCTTTAAGATATTTTCCCTGGTATTATCGTAAGTGCTGGCTCCATAATCTAAAATGGATCGAATCGTCCCTTTGTATAATACTATTAGGTTCTGTGGGTGAGCCCCCCAACGACGCCTGCAATGCTTTTCATAGAATTTATGTATTTCATTGTTCTCTCTTTTAAGTGTTTTATATGAGATCTGAAAGACAATTTTGAATCCAAACGAATAACGAGAAATTTATAACCATTTTCAACTATAATTCTCTTAGCATTAATTATTAAATTCAGACTATTCCTCGTCCACCTTTGCCTTATAAACGGGACTAAACAGCATTTGCCAGGGTTAATATTTAGCCCAAGCTCGGAACATTTTGAAGAGACCATATTTATTTCGGTTTTAAGGGCACCAATGGCTTCTTCCAACTTCGTGGATTCAGTAAACAGAACGAAGTCGTCCACATACTGTAATGATTTTCCCTTTATAAGGCCGGCATAATGTATGGGTAGAGCATATATATTGAAAAGTATAGGGCTGAGGACATATCTTTGAGGCAAGCTTTCTGCACACTCCCTCTTAGTCTGACCTTCTGTATTCAATACCAACTCTTTTTTAATTAGGTATGACTTTAACCAGTTGCGATATAAAAGAGGAATTTATAAGGACTCTAATATCTGAAGTAGCTTTTCTAGATTAACGTAATCATACGCTTTCTCTATATCCAGAAATACAGCCTAGAATATACTTTTTGTTTTCAAATCCAACTGATATGTCATTAGTTAGGACCTCAATGTTATCTATGGCTGATCTACCTGGCCTAAACCCCATACAGGAATTTTTTAATATATTGGTATTTTCTATAAACCACTAAAGCCTATTTTTAATTATAAGGTTGACAATTTTGGTTAGACACTTAATTAGTGCAATAGGGCGATAAGACTTAACGTTATTAGCATCTTTATTAGGTTTAAGTATCGGGTAAATTTTTATTATTCTCCAGTCCGGGAGGCAGGATGAGCTATGCCATATGTCATTAAAATTATTTACCAATGTGTGTTTACATTTATCAGGCAGCTTCCTAATCATATCATAATTAATTTCAATGCATCCAGGTGCTGTACTTTTTTTTATTATAATGCGCGGCCTCTAATTCCGTTATTTATATGTCCAAGTTCATTATATTCTGATGATTATTAATTGGACTGTTGGAATTTCTAGGATTCCGTGTACCGTCCATGTTTTCTTTTTTCCTCTTTTTATTAAATGTTTCACTCTATATTTTACTTCTATAATGCTACAGTTGTCCGGGCTTAGATTATTCAAATAGATTTTCCAGGCTTCATTTTTTTCTTTATAGACTAATTTTATTCATTGTTCCACCAAGGCTTAGGGGTGAATTTCGGATGGTTTAAGTGCATTCTATATCGCTTTTTCCCCCGCTAAGTTATTAGCTTAGTGAATTCTTCCATGTCATAAATTTTATTTGGGCCAAGCCTATTATTTATTTCTTCTATGAATTTGTCATTATTAATTTTCTTATAATTTCTTCAGTTTGTTTTCCTTAGTGATACATTTGCATTTATACTGATATTGACTATAAAATGATCGCTGCCCAAGGTTTCATCGGCTTCCCAATTTATTATTGAATTAAACAGGTGAACCGAAGTTAAAGTAAGATCAACCGCCGGTGTTCGTCTCGTAGGTTAGCCGTCATTTAATAATAATAGATTTGAATTAAATATTTCATCCCAAATTAACTTCCCTCGTTTGCATTCACGATCACTCCAGACAAAATTATGTCCATTAAAGTCGCCTCCCATAATTATTGACCGAGTTTGATTAATAAAATTAAATAGTTTATATTTTGTCTCCCCATATTTGTATTAGGAGGGATATAAATAGAGATCAGATAGAGATTGGCTGTTGTATTTATTGTTTGCACAGCAACTACCTCAATGGGCTAAAGGTCGGGCATGTGACAACTGAATACTGAAGAGAGTTATGTAAAATTATACACACACACCCGTACCCATCATCTGTACCTTTATGAATTATGCTATCATTATTTATTTTATATTCTCTATTTTTTCGAAACCAAGTTTCACTTAGTAGGGCTACATGTGCTTCTGATATATTTAAATAATTAACAATTTCTTCCCATTCCCAATTGCACTGCGAGGATTGTGTTGTATTATTTTTATATTCTTCATTGATTGTGGTAAAAGCTAGGAATAGGGTTAACAAAAACAAAAACAAACTGAGTGATACTAATTATAATCTTTTTTATTATATTATCCATTTACTTGCTATTGTTATTTGTTTATTATTATTATTCTGTAACAATATTATAGGGTATTAAGTTGAATTATTAATAGGTTCTACACCAGATACCGTTGGTTTGTATTTGTCTTTATGTTTGTCTGTAATTTTAGAATTATCTGTTACTAATTTGTATAGAGTAGCTCCTATTAGGTGCAAAACTTCTGCCTCATCTCTATTACTATGATTTCTGAGATTGTTTAATAATTTGGCAATTTCTGAAATGAATTTTTTACATTTACTAGTTTTGTATGGATTCACATAATTAATCACAGGTTTCAATTTCTATATCTTTTATCTCTCATTCTTTTACACATTTTTCACTATCTTCGATTTCAAAATCGTCACTCCTCTTTCTTTGAGGTTTTAAAGGAGATATTGTCTTTCGTTTTTTTAAATTAGATTTTTTAACTTTTTCTGAATACGTATCGTAATCAGTTGTAGGCTCTAATTGATGACTTTCTGGGAGTGGAGGGAAATCAGTTAGAATTTCAAAGAAGTTAAAAGTTGGAACGCTGATTTTAGGATACTTTTTATCTGCTTCTGTGTAGGATAGAGACTGGGAGGACATGGCCTTCTTAATTTTTTATCTCTCCCATTCTGGACATTCCTTATCATTAGCTGGATGACTTTGTTTGCAATTTACAAATTTTAATTGATTTATGCAATCTTCTTTAGTGTGCACAGTGTTTTCACATTTTGCACACCTTGGTTTACCCTAACATAATTTAGCAATGAGCCCAAAACGCAAACATTGTAGGCATTGTGACACTCTATAATAAAGGCTCAACTTTTCTATTGGCCAAATATATTTGCACATTCTGAGGGAGTACTTGTGAATGGAAGATAATTTTAACAGAACTGGTTGGTTGGGACTAGCGTAGTTTTTAAAAACTCTCCTTTTTTGTTTTTAGCTCTCCTATACATTCTGTTTACGCTCAACTATTTGATAGTGGGAATATATACTTTCTTTCAGACATATCTACTGAAATATTTCTAATCACCCCTGCCCTATGTACATACTGATTAGGTATGTAAGCTTTGAAACCATGTTCAGTCAATAGACCATGAATAATAAAACCATTTGCAGAATCTAATTTCTTGAATGTTATTCTGACCCTTTGTCTCCCAACTTTATCTACATTCTGAATGTCTTTTACATTGCAGAACTTTAATAATTTCCCAATTTTGATATCCTGAAAGGCTCATCAGACTGAGCAGATTTTTCCGTATAAACACAATACGGTGGTTTAAAACACCTTAAATATTTATTAACTTTCAAACTGTAAACCTTTTCCTCATCATTCATATTCATTCTTTCCCAATTAGATGTCGGTTTTGAAATGCCCCCGGGATCTGGTGGTTCACCTTCCATATTTACCCCCCCTAAATCACCAATAATACACCCAGTTGTTCGAAAAAAAACATTCACATGATCGAGAAAGAGAAAAAAAGAAAGAAAACGGACTGAATGTCAGTAAAATAAAAAAAAGTAAAATAAAATCAAATAAGAAATAAAATATGTAGTGAATTAACGTTAATTTAAGGTAGAAAAAAAAAAAGAAAAAAAAAATTTGCAAAACAAAAGTAAAAGAAATACTGAGTTAAATATTATAAATAATTTCCGTGTAAAAGGACCAATAAAGATGATTTCCTTTATAGTGTTGTTAGCGCGCTGCCATATAGATACCAATTTACACACTAATTCCTTTACACTTTTATTTGAAACATTTTCCCTAAAAAAGCTGATTTTAGATAGTGTAACAGAATAATTGTGACGTTAAATTTCAAATTTGATTTGGATCGTTTCCTTATCCTCGGCGCGCTCTTCTAGACTACAAAGTTGTTCCCCCACTATCTCTATATTTATGTGGGGTCATAATTTTATCATTTCAAGTTTAAAGAAAAAATTTGCCATTTCACACATTATATAACCGTATTCAGAGGAGTAAGAGAAAATCGTCTGTATGTTTCACACCAGATTTTTGTAAAATTGAATTTTTGTATGAAATTAAAGTTTATATTTTATAGGTTCATTTTTTGTTTATTAGAAATATGGAACTGTCACAATTTTAGAAACAAACAGGGATGACATCAAAGTCAACGGAAAGTAGTGGCATCAAAGCGGAGGAGATTTGGGCAAAGCAAAACAAGGCGAATCCATGCAATGAACAATCCAATGATCCTGGTAATACAAAAGAAGGCGACAAAGCGAAGCAGAAAAGCAGTGGCTCTTCAAGTTGGAAAGCACGTCGCCCTGGTAGGTCTGGCAAACGTTGTCCTATATATATCCCAAGATCTGAACATAATTTACTTACTAATAAAGGAATACAACTGATCGAACTATTAGGTGAAGGGTCTTACTCTAAGGTTAGTTTCATTGCATTTTTTAAATTTAATTGCAAACTTATATTATTAAGGAAGGGATTAGCTCAGTGGTAGCGCGCTGGACTAGCAACGCGGAGATCACGGGTTCGAACCAGCCGTGCTACCCTTAGATTTTCTCTTCCTAGGAGCCCCTACAGCTCACTGTCCGGTGATGGACAGTGTTGTCTGTAACGGGAGAACACTGTCCGGAGGCCGGCAGTGCACTGAGAAGGCTCCGGGCGCAAATGACCACAGATGTTGAGACCCTTAAATTAAAAAAAAAAAGTAAATAAATAAAAAAAAAAAAAAAAACATAGTATAAACGGCCAAATACAAAATGGCGGACTTAAATAGGATCTTGCGTTTCTACCTAATTCTCATTTGCCTTCTTTTTTAATATTGGAACCAAAATTCTGCATTTTTTCTTTATGTTTCGCATTAATTATGTATAAAACAGTAAATATTATGTTAGAAATAACTTGATTTTTTCTTTTTTATTTAAAAATTTTTGTTACACAATTTGATCATTTATAAAATATCTACGGAGGAAAATAAGTAAAAAAAATCGAAACTAGATCTTTCATAGAAATAATCACAGTGTAGAAGTGAAGGTATCAAATGCCTTGAAGAGGTGTGATCAGCATGGTAATTCTAAATTTCTGATTGCAAATTACATAAACAGTCATAGTGGGCAATAATTTTTTTTTTTTTTTTGAAAAAAAAATAAAGTTATTTTTAACATAGTATTTATGTTTTGTATAATTAATGTGAGCTATAAAGAAAAACTCAGAATTTTCATTCCATTGTTGAAAAAGAAGGGAAAAGAGAATTAGGCAGAAGCACAAAATCCGCCATTTTGTTTTTAGCCGTTAATACTAATGTAACAAAATAAAATTGACGTTAAACACGAATAAAAAAATTGCTCCAAGGAATTCATAATATTCAGTTAAAAAACTTTTCTTAAATCTGGAGTTTTTAACTATTCATTACATTGTCCTGAACTTAGTTCAGGGCAATGTCCTTAGAAATGTAGTGAACGCAGTCCATAACGTATTGAAAGAGTACTATAAAGTTGGAAATCTACGCATGAGCTAATGCAATCAAAATCTATTTTCTCGCAAGAACATAAAAAAAGGGATCGAACTATTAGTGCAATGAAACAAATAAATTATAATAAGAAGAAGCGTTATATAGTGAAGTTCGATAAACTAGAGACTGTGTAACTATGTGAATTGGTGCAAGAGAAAGTCATGTGAGTGTTTCACACCAGAATTTTCTAACTGACGATTCCAAACTCGATATAGAAATCTTGACAAGGTCGCAGTACTCTTACCGGCAGTAAGATCAAGTAAAAATGTAGTGAACTTAAATAAATAGATAATTAAATTGATAAACCATTTATTATAGGTGATTTGTTGCGCCATGTGGACAATATGGAGATTATTATATTCGTCCTGTTCCATCAAATTTGTGTAGAGATATTGACTTCACTTGGAAAGTTTACCTTACACAGTACCTGTAAGAAGTGTGAGACAGAATCATTATAGGCGGAAGTCGACGTGTCTACACGAACTTGATGAACCTCTTCCTCTGAAGGTGCAGGAAAATTTGATTCTTCCGGTCAGAATTGAGGAAAAGAGGCACGCTAAGGATGGATATAATTTCAGACATTTGTTATATTTTATTTACTAATTTTGAAAAGGATAATTCTGATCTAAGGGCCATGTCAGTAAACTCATGAATTCTTAAATGGTAAGTAAGTACATTAGAAGAAGTAATGTTTATGTTTGTGTAAATTTCAACAGGTGTATTTGTGCAGGAAGTACGATCAAACTACCGAACCATCAAAAGCTCCGGTAATCGCCATGAAAATAGTTGATACATCCAAAACTACAACCGATTATATAAACAAATTTTTGCCCAGAGAACTATCAGTGCTATTGAAAATTAGACATCCTCATATAATAAAGCTGTACTTACTATTTCAGAGGAAAACTAAATTTTATATATGTATGAGGTAAGTGACTATCACTTTACAAACGAATCATTTAATTCCGAGACAAACTGGGAGTTATAAGGAACGGCTTTGGTATAATGGTTGTGAGCATGGACTTGTAACTGAGACCTCACTTCGAGTCCCGCGTATACTGCTAAATTTATATTGGTTTAAAACATGTTATAATGGTAAAGAATATGCTTCCGTCCCGTCCATGACATCTAATTTAATAGTTGAGCGCGCCAGAAAAAATAGAAAATGATATTCTTGGGAGAGCTATAAACGGCAAGTTTTGCTACTTTTAAGGGCTTTAGCAAGAGACACTATAGATGTGTCATTTTAGGTACCCTGGTAGTGTAGGAACTATTAAAAGCAGAACACTTAGGCCTGACGATAATGTTGAAAATCAATGAACACACTCTACTGAGAGATAGCTATATTTTACGATTACTGAGAACGAGCAAAAACAGAGAAGCCGAACGAAGAGCGGAGATGCTAGCGTAATTTAGAGCGTTGGCCAGTAGAATCTCTTGCTTGTTCTAACTGCTTCTTAGAAAAAGTTAGCTGAAGACTCCTGATACTGCTTAATCGCTTTCTGGAAATTGTTGCTTGATATACAATCCTTTTTTAGAATCTTCGAATATTGATTCCAGAATTTTGAATTTTAATTTGAGATTGATTTAAATACCGAAATAGGTGAGCTTATTTGCGATTTGGAGTAGCCCTTGGCGGGGGCTTGGTGCTTGAAAGGTTGTAGCCCATTCGTACAAGTAGGGATGACAGAGGGGAGGAAAGTGCGCCCCAATTCTATGTTAGGCCAAATGAGATGTGATGATTTCTGGAGGCGCCCAACTATTGTGCTCCCAGATATCACATCACTACAGATTAGAATTTTTTTCATATAGCCTAGTTATTTCACCAGGGTTAATCTAGAGAATTAATACATTCACCAGGAACTTCAATCTATTCATATGAACCATTAACACAATCATTGTCACAGATATGCTGAACGTGGAGATCTATTGGAGTACGTACTGGCGCATGGTCTGATCACTGAAAATCGAGCCAGATATTGGACCAGCCAGCTGGCCAAGGCTATTGAATACTTGCATACAATGAACATCGTACACAGAGATATAAAAACTGAGAACGTACTGATCACAGAATGTTTCAATGTTAAATTATGTGATTTTGGATTTTCCAGATTTATTGGACAAGAAGGTGAGTGAGTTTAGCAGATTTAGATTCGAAACTTTGGTTCTTTTTTTTATCAAACTACCAGTAAACACAACTGGTAGAAAAAGAAATTTGAAGGACGGCACTAAATGATATCGAAACACTACATAGATCTTGTTTGTAATACATGAGTTGGGTAGGTTTGCGAACAAACGTTTGCAGATGTTCGTCTTTCAAGTACTTGTGGTTCGCCAGGTAATTTGTAGGATATTTCTCTAACATGGGAAATGATAACCAAAAAACCGCTGAAAATCCAAGAATGGAAGATTTGAATCATTCAGATTACATCCACCGATATTAGGCCTATTAGCTATTATAATAAAAACAGTTTGCTGTATTTTTAGACTAAAGAATGTTGACATGAACTACAGAATGCGTATCCCGGAGGGACCCGAACATAGGAAAAGTAGGCAGATGGACGGAAAGTAAGGATAACCACCAACAAACATGCGATTCTGGTCGGCGAATAATCAGGCGCATGTCCAGAAAGCGACATAGAAGAAACTGGACTAATTACTTGTTCAGGAATCTTGGGATTCATTGCGCGTTTCCTAGCTTAAGTTTACTTTTGGTGGCAATATGTTAAGAGGTAGAACATTGAAGAGTACATTTCAAATTTGTTGGGGTACCTTATCCATTTTCTTGGATATACAATTGTAATTGTATAAAATAAATCTTTTACATTAACTCCAAAACGAACCTCAAAAACAAAAACCAACATCGCATTAATAAGATATGCCAAAAATAAACTAAGTTACCACACAAAAATTATATCTGTGTGGAAGAACCGTACATTGTACTGATGTAACTCTTTTAAGGAAAGCTTAAAGTTGCAGCTTCACTAGAAATCCATCCCAAAAACTCAAATTTTAACCAAAGCTTTCGTATCGGATACAATGACACTAACTAAACAGGAATATTAATTTGGTGCTTCGTGCAATATTTTGTTCCTTCACTTACTCAAGGGACCTCAAAACATGTACCTATTTCCGACGAGTATTCAATTTCGAAAATTTGATAAGTTCGTTATATTTCCTTTCATACCAGCAGTTAAATTACAGCTAGAAAGGTAAAAAAAAATCTGGAGAAAACACACAAACTTTTTCTCTTAGGGAAGGACTACATAGAGTTATAATTACAAAATTTTCTCCAACCTTATGATTTTACTTTCTCTTACTCCTAGTAAGAGGAAGTATTGTAAGCGTGTCAAATTTTCGATATCGAGTTTTCACCGGAAATATCCGTTTTGAGGTCTCCTGAGTCCAAAAAAGTGGTTTTTAGCAAATGGTCTATGTGGGTTTGTGAATGTGAACAGCATAGCTCAAAAACGAAAAACCGTCGAAAGTTGAAATATTTCGTTTAGGTATTTCACCATGGCATCTGACAGCAGGTCATCAGTCAAAATTCCTCAACCGGAAGTACCACTTTACTAAATAATTTTTTCACTTTTTCGCGATTTTCTTAAAAATATCCCGACGATTTTTTTGAAACTTCCTATATAAACTAAACATACAAAGATCTACAACTTTTATTCACAACATTTCTCCGGAAAAATTCATTTAAAGGCACTTTTGGAGGAAGGGTGGGGGTAATGATTTTCTCTAAAGTGCCATCATAGTTGATTATACAATTCTATCATCCAAACAAAATTAATTAGAAATTAATAAGAAATTAATTATTAACTAATTAGGAATTAATTAGATGGCCAAAATTCCAAGTTTCAAGCAAATTAGTAAACCGGAAGTGCGCTTTTACTGGACAGTTTTTTTAGTTTTCGACGAATTTCATTAAATTTGGTACACAAACTACAGTCTAATGTCTGAAAACAACATTTTCTGACTCAGGGGGACCTCAAAACGTGTATTTCCAGTGAAAACGCGATATCGAAAATTTGACACGATAATATAATTATTAGTCGTCAATATTCATGAAAATGACAAATTTTTTTGAAGCTTGGAAATTATTACTCACTTTCTCTAACATGAGTACAGTGGTGTGGTGGTGGAGGGCAACCATATACCTACCAAGGCAGCAGGAGAAGCGATTACAGGAGAGAGCGCCCATAACATTCACTTGAAATGTAACGACACAAATTATGCAGAACTACTAAAAATAATTTTTTGCGGCAAAATATGACAATAAAAGTGACAGGTATTTGTACCGATAGAGAGCGTAGGACACTTCAGGTAACTCGCAAAGAACTGGAACATTCAGTAAAATCACCCTTTCGGTTGATGGATTTTGCCCGAAACCTCCGTATTATTGTCGGGAGGATGGTAGTATCTATTTCGTTTTTGAGATATTTTATTCACACACACACACACCCAACTTAAACTCGAATGTAGGCAATTTGACACGATCAGCAATACTTTTCGTTACAAATTAAGGAAAGGTGTAATAGTACCGCAAAGATAAGAAGAGAGGCCTTCTCTGGTTAACAGAGACTACTCTCTGACTTAGGCAGGCTAAGGCAGAGTGGGAGAACCTGTGTATATAAGCCAGTGGGAATCTATCTAAAGGATCTATCAGATACAACAACGGTCATATCTAAATTTAGCTACATTATATTAGTGTCAGCATATCTCGTGTCATTCAATCAAACCTAATTTCTCTCCTCAACAATTCAATTATAAAAGGTAACAAAAAGGTAAAAAATGTTTAAATGTAAGAGCAAGTGTAAGTAGTCTACCGTTCCCAGTCCCAACTCCTTTACATACTAAACTTTTTTTAAACAAGTTTTAACTACAGGAACAACCCTTAAATTAAAATCTGCAATATTATAGGCTTGCAGATTTATAAAAACTAAGTACAATTCAAGTTTGGCTTAACTCCATTTACCCCATATTTTCACAAATAACTACTTGTGCAAACGATGTCACGTAAGGAACCATACAGTAGACTTGTAGCAAATGACAGTGATGGTTTAGCCTTCTAATATCTAAGCTAACAAATGCAGCTGTAATCATATTTAATGGAAGATATCAATAATTTATCATGATTTAAGCTCATCTATTTTCTGCACTTACCTTAAGTGAGTTTTCAAACTGTTGTGAGTAGAGAAGAAGCACTTGATCAAAAAGAAACTTCTTTTTAAATAAAATATATTTAAATTTCATTTGTTTACAGAAATGTCATCAACATTTTGCGGCTCAATATCGTACAGTCCGCCAGAAGTATTGCAGACAAAATCATATGATGCCAAGAAATCAGATATGTGGTCACTAGGTGTGGTAGTGTTTGTAATGCTAGTGAAACGTCTACCATTTAATGAAACGGAAAATCCCAAATTACTATTAGCCGAACAATTACAAAAATCCTATATAGTGCCGCCAAAAATGGATCAAATTCTATCGCAATATTGTAAAAAAGTTATTAAACATTTATTAGAACCGATTCCAAAAAAACGATGGGCAATAGAAGATTTAATTACTTCACAATGGCTGGCTATGGATTTCCGGTTTGTATATATTATATATTATAGGATTAAAAAAAAAACTAATATTGAATAAATGAGAAAGTGTATTCACGCAATACCGCGCATTAGCAACTCGGCGGGTGGGGGCAGAAGACGGAGCCCTTGTAGTACGTAAATAAATGTAAAAAAAAAAAAAAAATCAAAGCTATGTAAATTGCGGTAGATCATGTGACTGTGAAATAACACTTACGATTAGAAACAGTTAAATTGCATAAATATTCAGATACCGTTCAAAATATGACTGGTGATCGAGCAGGAGAAGTCGTTTTCCTTCCCCGCATTAAAGTGGATTCAGGTGATACCAATACAAGTAGGCTACCATTTGTTCTACACAGACGATAATTCCCTATAGTTTTAGCTTTCGCTATAACTATTAATAAATCTCAAGGACAGAGTATTGATCATGTTGGACTGTAAGTGAACTGACCCTTATTCAGTCACGGACAACTACATGTTGCCGTTGTCGAGACGTCCTTCAAAATAAGGAATAATAATTCAACATTCTCAAACTATTAAAAATATAGTTTGGATCCAAGTTAACTATACATTTTGTCCTTAATTTATATGTTTTATTTATTCCTAAATTTCTTTTTTGGCAGGTCTCCAGCCATGGGGTTGGTCGCCGAAAGCCACATGAGGGCTGAGCCCCCATGAAATGCATTAATATTATGTTGGCCGCCAAAGGTGGCAGGGGGCGGGTAAATTTTCTTCAAACTTGGAATTTTTATGGTCTTCATTACTGTAGGTGGTGGGGGTTTTGGCTTTTAGGACATTACCTCGTTATGAATATACTACCTCTGTCAGTCTCCGGCAAAATTGATAATGACGTTTCAAAAGTTAAAACTAAAGCCTGGTTAATCCCCAGAAACCTCCTAAAATCAATTTTTAAAAGTGACAGGTTTACATACTTAGTCCTGCCATAAATACTGATACAAAAATCTAATCAACGATTACAAAGATTATGTAAAGTATCTAGTACTTTATCCGTCGTACAAACATGTTTATTTTATTCCTGACCGGTTTCCATCCATCGTCAGAGCAAATTCATCAATTTCGTGCAGAGAGTTCATTTCAACGTAATGTTTCTGTTACACTCGACATTTGTTGGTTTGACAAACCACCAAGTGTTGAGTGTAACGACGTGTTCCTATAAAGATAGGAAACATTACGTTGAAGTATATTGTGCGGATTGAATAACTTAGCGGAGATGAGTTGCTCGTTTTTTAATTTACTCTTTTTTATTATGGACCACATTCCTCTGGTTTCTAATTGATGCACAATAAAAAAGACAACAAGGGACGAAATTAGTAGGGGTATGATAAATAAAGCTATGGATCATGATGTGTGAAATTTTTCGTTTGAAGCTGTGCACGAATTGATAAAATTTGCTCTGACGATGGATGAAAATCCGAAACGGTCAGGAACAAAATAAATGTGCATGCTACGACGGATAAAATAGCCGATGTTCTCTAACATTGCGGATACCCAGACACATATTCAATGGCAATTATGTAAAATGAATGTAGTTGTATAGTTAGTTGTACTTTGTACCGTCAAGTTAGTCTGGAGAGATCTAAAGTTCTTTTGCAGCGATTTGGAAGTGTGATTTTACCGAATTTGGTTTACATTGTCTCTGCATACATGTTTTGCATGACAAAAATCTGATATGAAACATACACACGACTTTCTCTTACTCTGATCAATAAACAGTAGAATTTAATCAAGAAATTTTCTTTAAAATTGCCACGTTACAATGTTTAATTGGGCTGGCGATTTTACTTGTATACCTGAGCGGCCTATGTGAAGCGATCCGCATCAAACCCAACAAAACATGTGCAAAGTGTGACTGAATGACAAACCTCCAACACCCTCGATCTATTACCAACCATTCCAAATTTAAAGAAAATCGCTGTGACCATTTTCGAGAAAATTCCACAAAAACTCAAAAATCTAAAACGTCGCTCTTTCGGAAAAGAAAATCGTTGGAGCCGTTTTCGAGAAAATCACGAAAAGCTGAAAAAAAATCAGTAAAGTCGCACTTCCGTTTGATGGATTTTGCCTGAAATATTCGTTCCTGATTCGTTGGCAGTGCCTAAACGGAATACCAAGTTTGAGCTAGTTTTGTGCGATTTTATCGTAAACAGCTCCAACGATTTTTGTTTTAACTTGTTTATATCAAGTATTAATAAAAAGAGCTCTAACTTGTATATGAAACAGTTTTTCGACACATTCCATTTAATGAAGTACACGTATAAAGGAGGCTAGGAGGACAGGTGATCTAACGCTCCCTTGTGGTGCCATTTTGTTAAATTGTTTTATCCTATAATCTACACAATATTAATAGGAATTAGATGAGTTGCCAAAATTCGAAATTTTAAATAAATCGTTTGACAGGAAGTGCCTTATCGGCGTTCTTTGAATTATTTTATCCTAGGGGGGAGGAACTCTGGGAGAGCTGGCGGTTTCCACGTTTCCTAAAGGCCTTGTTTAGTTTAGATATTACCAGCTATTACTAGCTAGCACTGGAGCCAGTCAAAATTTAGTAAAGATTCCAAGTGAGAAGTAAATATATAAATAAGAACTATGTAAATAAGTGTAAACAGTATAGTGTAGTGTTGAATGTGAATGATAAACAAATAAACAAATGTGTTATAAATGTACATATATTTAAGAGATGACCAAAGGTCATCTAGGAGAGTACCTGGCGAGTGAGAGTGGGAGACACAGTAAGAGGGCAGCCAGAGCCGTGCTGAGACCACAAGCAACAGAGGTGAGCGACTTTTCATTGTTTCAGTCCTGTGTCACTAACCCACTCGCCAGGGGTTATCTTTCCGTTAATAGTAGATTTAGAGTAATGGTTGAATTAATATAATTTTGCGTTAATAGTTGAGTTCATATAATGTTGAGTTAATAGAATTTTGAGTTGGTATTTTATCTAAGTTTTGAGTATTTCAATACAGAGCCACCTTTATGTTATCTAATTATTCTAATTTAATAAATGAATATTAAATTGTACTACTACTAACTGCCCAAGTATATGGGTTCCCTTCCCCGTATGTATGTAGATGTGTGCGTATGAATGAGGTGTGTGTATGTGTGTGGGTGTGGAAGCTTTAGAGCCAAGCAGGTAAGTGGTGGGGGCTTTACATAAGAGAAAATCGTGTAAGTATTTACATCAGATTTTTTGTTTGTATACGTGGTGAATGCACAAAACATTTCTGGTGAAAACTTGGTTCCCAAAATTAGACAGGATCGCACAATACTTCATAGTTGAGGAGCAAATAAATAAAAGGGGGATTAAAATCCACCAAGTTTATACTGAAATAAGTGAAGAGTGAGTGAGAAAGTGACGAGGAAACTTATGTTACAGGCTGAAATGTAGAACTTTCGCTGAATCAGCGGCGTATGAGCAAGCGAGAAAGGCAGGCGAAGAATTCGCTTCACTAAAACGAAAAGAAAAAGAGGATGAAGATAAGTTTAAAAAAAGAAGGCGAACCTGGTCACAAAGGAAATACGATGATGACGAGGAGGAAGAGGAGGATAATGAAGATGAAAATCAATAATCAAGGGAGGATTTCCGCAAGGGAAATTTTTAGGGAATTCGAGGAACTTTAGCTCAAGTCAAATATGGATTCAAGGGATCTCGAGATAAATAGATTTCAAAGATTACATTAACTAAAATCATTAAAAAGATCTGTGATTTAAGTTTATTTAAGAAAATTGGATTTGAGATCAACAGGAAAAATTTAGGCGACCATCAAATTTCCAACCTGGGGAAGAAAAAGGTTCAGAAAAGTGGTGAAGATATCCGGAACACATTGCTTTGTGAGTGCGTCAACAAAAATGAAATTGTTGGCATCCATGTCCTGTCTAAATCTTTTATTATTATTAATAAATTTCATTTGGTAAACAAGATTTTTTATTACAATTTAGTACTTTCATTTTTATTGCAATTTTCACACTTTCCCGATAGATCCCCCATAGACAAATTAAGTCAGAAATTAGGTCGGAGGGGTTCTCTCTCTAGTTCCGTTATCCCTCATCTGGTGGATGAAACCAAGAATTGGCATTATGGAAGAAAGCCTCCTGATGTGTCAGCTCCCCCAAATCTCCCTCCCCCCAAAAAAATCTAGGATGAAACACTCACTAGACTTTCTCTTACTGCAGTTAATATAATTATAAAATGGTCAAATTGTCATTATATCTGGAAATTTTTACTCATTTGCCCTAATATAAACATAAAGGTGGTGGTGGTGGGGGATGTTGATTAGTATCCCTAGCAGGTACAAATACAAGTGTAATAATAGGTATTTTGTGTATACATGGTATACCAAGTTTAAAGAAAATTGCTGGAGGTTTTTTCCAAGCAAGTCGCAAAAACTGAAAGAATAAAAAATAAATCAATAAGTCGTATATCCGGTTGATGGATTTTGCCCGAAATCTTCATGCAAGCCTCGACTGTAGAATACAATTCGAGCTGTCAGCGATCTTTCATTTTTTAGTTATTTTTCACAGAGAGTGATCATTCAATATAAACATTTTTTCGTACTCAGGGGAGTACATACTTCTAAATATTTGTATTTCGATGAAAACTCAATATCGAAAATTTGACACGATTGTTTAATGGATCTACAGTCCCTCACTACCAATAGCTCTCCAAAGGTGACAACCAATTTCGTATATCGATCTAAGGAACGTATCTGGGCATTAGGAGGAGACTTTAAAGAGAGTAGGGGGATAGTCCCAGCCGCTTAAAAAGGGTGTCTGCCTGCCAATCAAAAACTCACTCATTCAAAATGCCATTCGAACAACCATCCGCACTCAACACTCATAGTTCTCACACCGTCACTCTGCCAGTCACTCGGACAGTCACAATTCAACTTCTAATAGCCAATAGCAGAAAGTGAGAGAAAATAAAGTGTTTAACACAATAACTCTCTTCTCTACCAACTCTTCTCTACTCTATAAAGTGTAAAATCCTTGAGGATGGTTATATTCTAGTATAATATAAAGGGACAGTCCAACACCCAAAACACAGGCCACAATTGCAATGCTCTTCCTCTAACCAGGTGTAACAGCATTAAAAAAAGATCATTTAAAAACAAACACAATACCGGTCGATGGATTTAGAAAGTATTCTCTTAAGGAAACCCCATTTTAGCAAACTTCTCACAGTCACAATTCAACTTCTAATAGCCAATAGCAGAAAGTGAGAGAAAATAAAGTGTTTAACACAATAACTTTCTTTTGTTTATTGGACTTAGAAACTTTTACAACATATGATAGTTGGAATTAAATGATAAAAAGTCCTAATATAATATATATATAGAACACTGGTGAATACAGTATCGAGCTTTCGACCTGGGAGCTAGGTCATTCTGAAGATGACACAACTAGATTAAAACAACATAGTAGGTTACCGTTTCATGATAGGTTATATTACATATTTTAGCAGTGTTGGAAAACAAGAGTGACATTATTTCAAAAAATTTGTATATATGGCATTCATATCAGCAATATCTGTTTTAAAATTGATAGATGTGCTGTTTCTATTGATGTGAATCATTTCTAAAAATTCCTTTTTGTGAATTTTTCCTCTGTCAATTATTGTAGTTTTAATGAAGTCAAAAGTGGGTCCAGTTTTTGTAGCGTGTTGAGAGAGAGCTGTGTTGTCTTTTTTCCTTTTAACGTCATATTTGTGTTGTCGAACATATTGTTTTGTCTCTACTGTGTAGTTTGAAAAATGTATTTTGTAAACATTAAAATTTAGGTTGTAGGGGTTTTTTCTTTTTGGAATCTAAAAAATCTTTTATTGCTATTTGAATCAGAATAGGAAATTTTGATATTGTTATTATATGTTTTTGGTGTTCGTTACGACCGTTGTATTCAATGTTGAAAATGGATTTTGAGGTTCGGCAAACAAAAGAACTCTTTTTTAAATTTCTACCGACGTTTCGGCAAATTTATTGCCTTCTTCAGGGTCTGAACAAAGGTTGAAATACATATCAAAAATAGGACCAACAGAAAATATGAACTTAAACTAAATATTTCCAGAATAAAAATTTTAAACTAAACAATATAAAATAAACTAAGTACAAAATATGATATATATAGAGTACAATTAAATTTATTTTAAATTATTGTAGACAGATCAATATTAAACTAAATCGCAACTATTAATTAATACTAATAAAAAAATAATAAACATAAAATAAAAAAATAAATAAAATATATATCTATATGTGTGGCATATATGAGTACAGTATGAAAATAACTTAGGAAATGTACTTACAAAAATTTTTAGTGAGAATTCCAGTAGTAATTAATAATCTAGTATAACCTGTGACATATCATCACCAAGTGTTACGGACATTGGATGGGTCAAGGTTTATAAAGGGCTAGGAGGAGCGGATGGGAAAACCGTGTCTTAGTCTGTATGTTGTTTTGGAAATTCCAGGAGATTGTTATAGCTGAGGGATAGGTTTTTGGTGTCTGTTCCAAAATTAATAGAAAATTTATCTTTTTTAATATAAATCATTTCCAATATATTTCTTTTTTTATTATTATTATTGATGGAGAGAATTTTGGTGTTTTCTAAGTCAAATTCGTGTTTGTATTGTATGCAGTGTTTCGTTAGTGCTGTAGTCGTGTCAGTCGGTTTTTTAGTTTTACAGTAGTATTTATGTTGGTACAGTCTATTTTTTAAATATTGAGATGTTTGTCCTATATATGTAGCTGGGCATTGTAAACAATTTATTTTATAGATTATATCTGATGTTAAAGTTGTGGGTCTGATGTTAAAGAATTTTTTTAGAGGATTGGAGTTTTTGTGAGCAATGGAAAGGTTATATTTCTTGAAAATTTTAGCTATTTTTTCTGATAGACCTTCTATGGATGGGATAGAGATATAGGATATTGGAAGTTGCTGTGATGGCGTAGAAGGAGTCAGGTTGAACCCATTATCTGTGGATGGTTGATATAATATTTTTTGTACAATATGGAGGGGATAGCCATTATTTTTAAAAATCTTTGATAATTTTAACTTGTTTTCATCATGGAAACAAGGATGGCTAAGATGCAGTACACGTTTGGTAAAGGATTTAACAAAATTGATTTTCTGGTTATATGGATGATTGGAAAGGAAATGTAGGAATCTGCCAGAACGTATGGATTTCATTAACCAATTGGTAATAAGAGAACCATTTTCTTCACGGATAATCGTCATGTCTAAAAAATTAATTTTATTGTCTATTTCTACTTCGTGGGTAAATTGTAAACGGGGATGGTACGTATTAAAGGTATTCAGGATGGTATGGACATGTTCTTTAGGGATAGCGGTTAAACAATCATCAACATATTTAAAGAAAAAAGGAATTGTAAAAGGTAGTTTTCGAATAGAATTTTGAATTAATTCAAACATGATGATATCCGCAAGAATAGGTCCTAGGCTACTTCCCATGGCTGTGCCAAAGATTTGTTGGTAAAAGTGTTCATTGTATTGAAAATATCCTGATTTACAGCAATGGGATAACAGAGATATGAAGTTTTGAAGAGGGATATTAGTTATATTCTCTAAAAGATTAAAATTCTTTTTATAATTTCTATCGTTTCTTCAATGGGAACATTTGTGGACAGGGAAGAGTCATCTAATGAAATAAGGATATAGTTTGTGGGGATTTTTATGTTATCTACTTTTTCTTTTAACTTAAAGGAATCTTTAATATGTAACTGTTATCAGAAATGTGTTTTAATATGTCGGTTAGGAATTTTGAAAGGTTATATGTAGGTGCATTGATGAATGAAATAATTGGTCGTAAAGGATTATTGTCTTTATGTGTCTTAACTAAGCCATAGATTTTTGGTGGGGTGGGTGAGGAATTTGAGAGACGAATTTTTGTATTGAGATCAATTAATTTTTGTTTGTATAAGTCAGTAATTAGTTTGTTAGTAGTTGTTTTAATCGAGTTTGTCGGATCTTTATTAAGTTTAACGTACGTTTCTGAGTCAGAAATTAGAGAGAGAATTTTTGTATCGTATTCGTGTCTGTACATTGCCACTGTTTGTTTGGTTTTGTCGGATGACAGGATTATGATGTTGGGATTTTTTGATAGGAATGATTTTGAGGCTTTCACTAGGGACCAGATATGTGATGTAGAATGTTTATGGGTTTGGGATTTATGTAAATGGTTGGTGATAATATTAACAAATTTTGCTCTAACTGAATCTTGTTCATTTACATCTATTTTATCAACACCATATTCTATATCGGAAATAATATTAGCAATTGGGATGTTGTTTTTATAGCAATGGATAGCAAATTTAGGGCCTAAACCTAAGCATAATTTAACATTTATAGGTATATCTATATCTGTTAGATTGATGAACCAAGATTCATTAAATGCTAGGTTTAAATTTGATGTACATTTCCTATCTAGGTTATTAATTTTTCGTATTTGTCTATCTTTAATTTTAACAAACAACTTTTTGAAGGCAGACTGTTGGTAATTGCAAAATTGACTAATAATTTCCTCTGGTAGATGTTTATGAATATCTAACTTCAAATTATGAAGTCTTTTATTACATAATTTTATATTATAAATGCAAATTTTTATTTCAATGTTTAAAATACTTTTTTTAAACCTTAAACTGGCCTTGCTTAATTCAGCAGTGAAAGGATGGCGATCAGAAACTGGAGGTTTTATGTTATCTGTAATGTGTTGTGGAAAAATTCCGCGGCGTCTACAAGTTAATAAAAAAATCCTTTGATTCAATAGGGAAGCCAATTTCCTATTTTCTTTAGCCCAGTTTTTCAAAATGTATATATATTTATTTTACAAAATGTATATATATATATATTTTATTTATTTTTTTATTTTATGTTTATTATTTTTTTATTAGTATTAATTAATAGTTGCGATTTAGTTTAATATTGATCTGTCTACGATAATTTAAAATAAATTTAATTGTACTCTATATATATCATATTTTGTACTTAGTTTATTTTATATTGTTTAGTTTAAAATTTTTATTCTGGAAATATTTAGTCTGAGTTCATATTTTCTGTTGGTCCTATTTTTGATATGTATTTCAACCTTTGTACAGACCCTGAAGAAGGTAGAAAATTTGCCGAAACGGTAGAAAATTAAAAAAGAGTTCTTTTGTTTGACCGAACCTCAAAATCCATTTTCAACATTGTTATTATATTTCGAAAAGTTATGCGTACACCCTTAAAATTATAATGAGGTTATTTACGGCAATGGCCAGAGGACTTTTTAAAGAAAAAGAATTCTTTGAGGCTCTAAGTTTCAGGAACCATTTGTGCCCTTCTTCAGGAGCTGTGTCAAATTTATTGGAGAAAATACATTATTATAGTTAAGAATAAGTACATAGATTTATAACAAAAAAAATAAACAAATTTAAATTAAAGAAATAGTAACAGGAGAACTTATAACACAGATGTGACAGTAAATTAAAAGAATGATATTAACAATAAGAGGCGCTAATAACCTTAGAAGTTGATGCAAAAAAAAAAAAACAATAAAAAAAGCAATAAAAGAAAAAAATAGATAAAGATAGGAGAGGTGTGAACCTTGAGAACGTTGAGATTGAAATCAAGAGAGAGTATTTTTTTTTAATTTAAAAAAACTGTTAAAGGCGGGAGGGATAAGAAAAATATTTATAGTGAGGCGCGGCAATTTCAAATTTTGAAGAACAAATTACTGGTGAGTGTCTTTTTTTAGGGTTAGAAAAATATTGTTATAAGTTGAAGTTATGATTTCTTTGTATTTTTAAAATTGATAGAGTTCGGATGGAGGTGAATTTGTAAGGATTCGGATAGAAGACGTTTGAATGGTCGGGCTAAGTAGTTAAAATGGAAGGGTTATTGAAATGATGGCATGATTAAAAGTCAGAACATGTTTAGAGAGAGCAGTAATGTCAATTTGATTGTAAGTAATATCTAGTCCATGTTGTCTGAATCTTTTTTGTAAAAATTGTTTAGCATCACCTATGTAGGAAGCGGTCATTGGAAACATTATTTCTGTAGATGGTACAAGACAAGACACTTGTAACTTTTAATTTTCCTTTTTATGTTTCTGGACGTAACAAATGTGTATGTTCAAAAATTCTTTCTCCATATCTTCACGACTTTCTATATATTAAAGCCTTGATAAAGACAGGATACTCTCTCGAAACGTTGGCATATCTGAATGTTTTTTCTTGACCGATCCTCACCAAATTTCTTCATAACATAATTATTCATAAACAGTCAACAAATTCTTTTATGTTAGGCGGAATATTTTGGGGGTTCTGCGTTGGAGGTTTGTCTGTGTAGTTCTGGATGGTTTTGAGAATTAGGTGAATAGGATAGTCATTTTTAACCAGTATTTCTTTTATTTTTTTGGTATTGTCCTGGTGTGACGATCTTATCACCCTCGCATACAATTCACTTTAGAAACCAAAAAAGACAAAAATAGCCTTTCTTGACACAATCATCATTTGCAACCATGACAACACATTCACACACTAAACCCACTTACTCCGGAAGACTTACTACACTTCCTTTCAGACCATCCTTTACACCAAAAAATAAACACCATAAAAAACCTATATAACCGTGCAATCCATTTATCGGACCCATCGTTCCACAGGACAATATCAATAAAACAAAAAGAAATACTGGTTAAAAATGACTATCCTATTCGTCTAATTCTCAAACCATTCAAAAATACACAAACAAACCTCCAACGCAGACCCTCAAAACATTCCACCTCACCATTCGGCAACTCGTCAAATTTTGGAGCAACCGATGTATAAGTTGTGAGTTTGTATTTCGTGTTTCTATCGACGTATTGGTTTGATTATAGCATGTTGACTAATTTATAGTTGTGGTTTGGTATGTGATTTTGGTGGAGTCTCGTTTCAAAATTGAGTAGGTGTCTTGTTCAAGTAAGGCTTGCAGTTTTGTACAGCTTGTTTTTCAACACTGCTAAAACATGCAATATAACCTATCATCAAACTATAACCTGTTATGTTGTTCTATTTAGTTGTGTTATTTTGAGAATGACCTTACTCCCAAGCTCGATACTGCATAATAAAGTGTCCTATACATATAATATTAGGACTTTTTGCCAATTAATTCCAACTATCATATTCTGTAAAAAGTGTTTAATTAATGCATCTCCTCTTGTTTCACAAGTATCTTCACAAATTGATAATGGCTATATATAATGTTAAGATTATTTATTTTAATTAACCGATTAAAAATAATTATTGGCAGTGTAATATTTAAAACGCCATCAGAGAGGGAGGCACTCGGTGAAGCGATAGAGATTGCCGCCAACAGGGCAGGTCGAATATGGACTGAAATGGTTGAAAACCAGAAGCAGGTTATTGGCACCGCTTTGCAAAATAGAAATCAAAATGTGTTAGTATCTTTTTTTTTGCTTTTAATTGTTGATGTGCTCCTCAGGGGAAAGCCTTAATATTGCAGCGAAACTTCCAAAAATACATTTTCTGAAAAATCTGGTGTGAAACACTCGCACGAACTTCTCCTGCTGCAATTAACACTAGTACAAACAGGATACATTTTTGTAAACTAGCAAATTTTCCTTACTTTTCATAACCTAAATTATTGACCCTATTACTGACCTAATAGTTTAGTAATAGAGTGATAGGGGTACATGTTGGTTATTAGTCGGGACGGGTGATGGTGTAGTGGTTATAAACATGGACTTATACTGGGAGGTGCCCAGTTCAAGTTCCTAGCATAGCTGCTAAATTTTGTGTTCGTTTAAAAAATATTTAATGGTAAAGTAGATACTTCCGCCCCCGTCCACGATACCTAATTTGGTAGTTGGACGTTAAGCCCACCTGAAAAAAAAAATAGGCCTTACTTGATGATTATTACTCCTGAGTTGAAGCGATTGCATTGTCGTTCTGAAGGCACAAAGCGCCAAAAACATTGGATCCCAATAACTTTTAAAACCAAACTTAACAATCCAAAAGAAACCAAAATCATTTTTCCAGTAAAATGTTTCTTAGGGGAGGGAGTAGCTGAGTGGTTAGCGCGTTGGACTCCCACGCGGAGGTCCCGGGTTCGAGTCCCGTACTCCCCTTAGATTTTTTCTTCCTAGGAGCCTCTACAGCTCACTGTTCGGGATGGACAGTGATGTCTGTAGCGAGAGAACACTGTCCGGAGGCCGGCAGTGCACTGAGAAGGCTCCGGGCGCTAATGACCATAGATGTTGAAGCGCCTTAAATAAAAAATAAGAAAATGTTTCAGATAAAAGTGACACATTATGGTGTAGGTATATTATTTTGAAGACAATCGTTAAAAACCGATTAACGATTCATCGGTTAGTATTCAGTAATTCGCTGAACTTCTGGTTAGATTTTGACCAAAATCTTATTTAAAATAACCAAATCGATGTATCGATTTTTGCCAACTTTATATCGGATGCAAATATTTATATTTTCAGTTTAATGTGAATTTTGAGAACTATGTAGATTGGAGTAAGAGAATGTGTTGTGAGTGTTTCACAGCCACGGAAGCTCGAATTATATACATCCGGTGAAAATTCAATTTCTAAAATTTAATCATCCTAATGCTTTCTCTTCTAGCGAACAGAGAAAATAAAAATAAATCAATAAAGTCGTAATTCCGGCTGTCGGGTGATGCCTGAAGACCATCTTGGAAGCAAGGATATGCATCAATGAATGTTAAGTTTGAGCTTTCTTTAACTGACTTTTCATTTTTGCATGTTTGAAATATTTTTCCAGAACCCATACAGATCATAAAAGGGTTCCGGCGCTATGAAAAGGGGATTATGCGCCTATCCTTACCAGAGTCAGCCGTCGCTTATTACAGAGTCCTTTCCACAGTCAACATGCCTGGCACTCTTAAAAAGCTTGTTCTTGCACACACTGATGTACGCTTCAGACTTCCTCTTCATTACTGTATTCTTCCTTCTCAAGGTAGTCTCTCAGACTTCAAATCCCACTCGAGGGTTCTGGCTCTATGAATGGGACTACTGCTTCTTTCCTTAACAGAGAGTCAGCTAAATCACTATCTTCTTCAATAAGTAGTGGCACCAAAGGAGGGTGCCACATACAGGCCATTTGCTGATAATCCTGTACAGAAATCACTCAGTACATACCTAACTTTTCTTGAACAGAGCCTCCAACTATGTAAAATATCTCCCCCCTTTTTGCAAAATACTTCTCCATAATTGTGTTTATCTTTTTTAGGCCGGACACAACAGAACTGTTCCTTTCACTTAACAGGCCAAAGTGTAAAATTAGTTCGCAGTTTCGGGATACTACATTTGAAAAGGTTCTATCCCACCTGAATGTTCAGAAAGTAAGTGGTGACTCCATAGCAGCAAATAAGAAAACAACTAGAAAAAAACTTACGGAAAGGGAAGAATTTTTTAGAAGGCGAGAATTAATGGATGAACAACTGTGGATAACTCAAGAACTGAAAGAATGGGATAAGATACAGCGAAGAAGAAATCGAGAAAGCATGGGAAGGCAATCGAGAGCTAGTGGACGAGAATCAATATTGACAGTTGAAGAATATGAAGAATTGAATCAAATGAAACAAGCAAAAATTGCAAGAGAGAGTATGCTGGCTAGGCAAAGAGGAAAAAGCCGGTTTAGTTGGAGAAGGGAAAGTACTTCGGAGGAGACTGAAGATGTACAGCGATCAAATGTGCAACAATTAGAAGAACAAGAACGAGACAGCGGTCGGCAGCAACAACTTTCTGATCAACAACACCAACAGCTCGCTGATTATAGACCCAAAAAACTGACCATGCGCCAAAGACTGTTCATGTGGTGGAGGAAATGGATTGTCAGAGATTCACTTTCAGAATCACAATATGAACTAAATGTTCCTAATACTGAACGTAAATAGAGAATATTTAGCGTTTTATTGTATTATATTATTTGCGCAAAAAATTTCCACATTTCTAGTCTACCTATGAATGTAAACACCAGAAATAATAGAGAATTACTAGTTAAGGCTATGAAGATAGTCGGGCGGACAAACAGGAGGGTGGTCCTAACTGGCAAGTAACAAGCGTACGATCAACAAGATAAGTGGGCGAGGTAAAGGTACATGGACGCGGGGTGGAGTTAGGTACCTGCAGTGGGGCCCCATGTTCAATAAAGATCACCTACAAACTAACTAGCATCCTACAAAGCGGTAAAAGAAGCTGTTGAGCAACCCTGAACACCAACTCCTGTTGCTGCACTTCTCACCGCCTTAGCTGACAAATTTACAGCAAACTTGAAATTTTCAATAAATATGTAACTGCGTTTAATAATAATCAGCTGGGGTGGGGGACCTACACAGGAATCCATGACACTGTAATAGTGATAGTGCTGTCCCAGGTCTCAGCTGAATTTCTTAAAATCAATTTTCTCGGTAAAAAAAGTTTTAAACAAAAGCGTAAGGCTGGTCGTCAGAGTGCCGAGTGCCGAGTTTACAGAATGGTTTACACTCCCTGATATCCACAAATCCAGGAAAAATTAAAAAAAAGTTCAATTAATAAGGAAAATTCACATTTCAGGTCAATTTGATTTCCTTCCAACAGGGAATATTATCAATATATTTATTTCCGCACCCTCATGCGTTCGTCTAGTGGCTAATGCACTCGCCTTCCAAGCGAGAATTCGGGGTTCATTCCCGTGAAGGCTGGTCGTGTTCACCCAACATCGTAAGAAAAAAGTGAGAAGCTATAGTAGGTAGCGCACCTAGGTAGCAAAGACGGGAACTAAACGGCGAGGGAACCGGGGCGTGTTTCTCGCCGTCGGTAAGCCTTGGCCCTTCACGGCCTGTTGTGCCATAGGTTTATTTAATATTTATTTCTCAACCTATAATTAAATTACATAGATGGAGGATGGAACAAGTGTATATGCTACAATGAATGGCATCCTAAATCAGCTGTGCTCTGGGGCAAATTTTATAAAGCGAACAATTGGCCTTGCGTGTCGGTCACTTTAAAAAAACAAAAAACAAATGTGAAACAATCACACGACTCTCTCTCTTACACCTGTTGATATATAATAATTATAATATATAAAATAACAAATTTTCATACAACTTCAACATTTTGTTCATTTGTCCTAATATATAACTATAGAGATGGTGTAGGCGGCACATAACACAACCAAACCCGTATATTGGAAACTCAACGTCACACATTCCGCAACACTAAGTGATAGGTTTATATCTTGTATTTTTTGATACAATACAAAAAACCTCGAAAACCTTTCTTCAAAGCTGGAATTAAGGCCATGTTTCTAATGCTTATTAATATATAAGTGGTAGAACCATATATTATATCCAAGTTTTACTTTAGTGGGAAGATTATTCCCCCAGAAACCTCCAAGAATTAATTTTTCCGGAGAAAATGCTTCAAACAAAAGTGATAGGCTTTAGATAGGCTATAAGAAGCTTCAATATAATAGTTATAAGTCATTTTCGAGAAAAGTGGGGGAAAGCTGAAAGAAAAAAATCATTCAATAATAGCACTTCCGGTTAATAGTTTGTAACCAAAATCTTATTTTCACATGAGGTGGCATGACAAAGAACTGATTGAAATATCAAGTTTGAGCTTCATGCAATTTTTAGTTTTTGAGATAATATGTTCGGATACACACACACACACACACACACACACACAAACACACTATTCACTAAAACCATTTATTTTCATTCTCACGTGGTCTCAAAGCATCAATTTCCCAATGCTTCCTCTTACCAAAAGTAAGAAAAAGAAGAAACCTAGACCGACGGATCCATTTTCAAGTTAATCTCAAAAAAACTAAAAAAATCTACTCAGAAGAATGATAATTTTCCCGTTGTGGGATTTTAACCGATTCCCTTTCGAATCCTTTAGTGATACACAATCGGAATATTTAGATCCGAGCACCCTGTGATTTTTTCGCTGTTGAGCTTCCCACAGACACACAAAGTGAGAAGAGGAAGGAGAGAGAGTGAGAGAGAGAAAAGGATAGAATTTCTGAAAACCAATTTTGCGGACACAGGCATACTGAACACATGCATTTCTGATGGATTCTCAAATTTGAAATTTGTGACATACGCAATATTTCTTTAATACACAATAAAGTAAAAGGCATTTCATTTAAAAAAGCTTTCATTTAAGTAGCACTTCCGGTTGAGAGATTTTGACAGAATCAGTCTGCATCGGAATACCCAAGGTGGTTCTAAACGGAGTTTCAAGTTGGAACTACCTGTAATTTTTTTACAATTTTGCGATGTTTTGTTCATACACCATTTCCTATAAAAAACCAATTTTTACAGTTTTACAAGATCGAAATAATTCCTCTTTAGTAAAAAAATAAAGAAGAGGTATTTTATAACTAAAGAGATGAGGGAATAAATTACGGTATAACAGATTCACATAGTTTTGTAGTCATAGTGTGTGTGCCTAAACATGAGAGCTAGGTAAATAAAGAATAAAAACGACAGTAAAATTATAGAGGCAGTGGTTAAGAAAAATTATTAAGGATTTTATAGAAGAGAGGTGGCGAAGCGATAAAGGGAAGGAGTGAGAGGACGGACGTTTTAGAACAAGCAGAAGAGAAGGAATAATTCTCGACTAGTTAAGAAGGTGTGGAGTTAAACTGGCCGGCATACAATAATACTGGCATATGTTCACCATATAGGTGTGCATGTGTTGAGAAGTAAAGCAGCAGAGTATAACTCCCCACCACCCGCCACCAGACATGCGCACAACACTCGTTATGGTCGTTTACCTTGCTGGCACCAACAGTGTGCCAACACTCGTTGCATTTCCACCAGTCTAAGCCCGTCAAACCAAATACAAAATCATAAATTAAATCTTTAATCATACAGACACACACACGACGAACAATATAATACTGCTTCAGAAACCAACACAACAATCTCATCACATTACTCCCCTCTCCTACACACTGTGCTTCATTCTCTTCTAATTCAACACAACCGTCCATTTTTCATTATTTTTTTTTCTTATTTTATTCCCAACTATTTTTATTTCGCATATTTTTACTTTCTCGAACAGCAAGTATTGCAATCGTCAAATAGTTGGCCTATCAGCGAATAGTTTGTACATATATTTGTTTGTGCATGTTTCCTTTGTTCAAACTGCGATGTTGTTTTAAACTTGGTATACTAATCTACACATATAAACGCTTATCACTTTTATTTGGAACGTTTTCCCAGAAAAACTGATTGTTTTGTGAAGTGTTGCGGGAAAGCCAGCAATGTTGAGTTTTCCTCTAAAATATCACTTCGTCGGTCTGCAATCCAAATATTAAGATATATTAGAAGCGTTACTGGAATTCCAATTTGAAAAATATCGATTAACCGGAAGTGTGACTTTACAGAATAAGCACTTCCTCTTACTCCTAGTTTCCGTACCCTCTTCAAGGTTCCTTGGGTGTGAAACACTGCCAGACTTTCTCTTAATGCAGTTATAACTGACAATTTTTTTTCAAACTTGTAAGTTTCACTAAATGTACTTGTCTTCAATATTATGTCACTGGAGAATAGCATAACCTCCCCTCTTCTTCTAAACTTCTTGAAAACGATATTCATAGTAAGTATAGCAAATTTAAAGAATTCCTTGGTGTTTTTATGGAGAAAAACGCAGAAAACTGCTGGAAAAATAATGTTCAGTAACCACACAATTCCGCACCAACTAAATTTCTTTAAACTCGGAATTTTGGCAAAATATTTAATTCTATTTCATATTATTTACATGATACAATTATATAATAATAGGAAATAGCACTTTATAAGAACACAGACCCATAAGCCGCGTTAAATACATTTTTCCAGCTATGCTGTTCACATATTTACATAGCTACATACATACATATAAACACAATTTTCTAAAAACCACTTTCTTGTTACTCAGGGGACCTCAAAACCGGTGAAAACTCGAAATCGCAAATTTGGCACGACACTACGTACTTCCTCTTACTAGGGAGGAATAAGAGAAAGTAAAAATTATTTTCAGCGATTGCTTATATATGTAATAATATATGTGTGTGTGTGTGTAAACAAAAATCTCAAAAAAGGAAAATTGCAAGAAGCTCAAACTTGGTATTCCGTTTAGTTTGCAGAGAATTAGAATACCGGAAGTGGCTTTTTCCAGAATAAGTTTCTGAGTTTTTTTTTTTAATTTTCTGGAAAACGCCTATAAACTTGGAGTGCCAACTGCACAGATTTAAACCTTAACACTTCTCAAACAAGGTATAAATTAGTTGGCTGGGGCCAAATAATTTTATATCTTGTTTAATTAGCAACGGCCAAACATAAATATTGTTTACATAGGCTTAACACTTCCATTTGTAACTATTTCCGAATAAGTTGATATACTATACCCGATAAATTTGGGAGTTAAGCCGTTAGGTTTCATTCTAAATTGCACACCTAATCTAGTATTTCTATTTCTGCACTTGACTGCATTGCTGTCGTGCGATCTGCTATATTACTACCATCAGCTACCTGAGCCTAAACCAAAGAGTGTACTGCACAGATCTCTACCATCTATACAGTTAAAGACAACTCGAGATTTATTAAAAATTCTGAGTTTAAATTTATGAATGAAAATTGTGGATTATTAAGTGGTGGGAAAGAAAGTGGTGTGAATGTTTCACATCAGATTTGATTCAAATAATGAATCAGATCTCCTAGCGATGGTTAATTGGTACTAACATATAGAATGATAAGTTACCGGTTAGCAAGTTGGCACTACTGTAATTAGATTACATAATATCTATAAGATTTCGTACAAATTACTGAGCCATTACATAATAAGTAACTGGGGTTAATGAGGATATCTTTAATTCACACAACATGTTTGTTATGTTATAACCAAACATCTAAACCATACCAGTGCCATGTACAGAGCAGATGCAACAAACAAGTAGCACGACATTGCAGTAATTTAGTTCTCCGTCTCTGTCAGAGTGGTAGAAGAAATTGCCATTGAACTGGGTTAATTTCTAGCTGACTACTTGATTCGAGAAGGAAACAACCGTGTCGAGAAGTAGGTGAATGTACACGTCAAAAGTAGTGTACTCTCTCTGTATCTGTTCCTGAATGATCCTCCTACATTATTTGTATATAAGTTTAATAGAAATGAAATAAGTTTGGAATGATGTGCGGAACAATAAAAAGAAACTTAATTAGAAATACCCACTAAAATTTTGCGAAGTTATGGTTACACCGAATACACCGAATCGTTGGTCATGAAAGGAACAGATAGAGCAAAATACAAACAGCAGAGATGTTTTTTTGAGATCTGTCTATAGATGCTTACAAGCCGAGAGGATAAGAAACGAGGTGATACGAGAACAATTATCCACTGGAGCAATCAAGAAATGATACAGAGAGGTACCAACAGAAATCAGCACAACAGCAACTATGGCGCCCGATTTTGCCGCAAAAGGCGAAATAAAACGTCTAATCCTTGTTGAAGGTGATGAGTGAAATACTAAAATGTTACGTAAAATGACATAACGACTGATACAAATAGTAACTGAGAGGACAAGATGAAGATGAAGACATAGTTAACAAAGATAATGGCGTCCATGTAAATAAATATGGAAAAGCATACAGAGAGACATGGGAAAGAAAAAACTGACAAGAAATTCCAATTAAGATTCCAGAGGATAGTTCCGGTATGAAGAAGTGAAGGACGAGCTAGATTGGTGAAGAGGAACATGTCTGTGGAATGTACCACGTGACTACCGTCCTACTACTCTCTCACACACACACACAAAACACAACACAGACTGTTGTGCACATTCCCGCCGGCTGTCACACTTATTGTACATTACCAAATCCGTATAAATACAAACAAGTTCCATGTAGGTTTATGTGTCTGTACATTAACATTGATCGCTTAACAAGTAAAAAAGTCAGCAGTGGAATTCATCAAATATTACTTTCTCTTGATCAACGTTTCTAGGGGGACAAGTTAAAAAAGTTTGATTTAGAGGGCTCCCAAATAATTGCAATTTTGTAGGGTTCAGGGAAGTTATAATTAATAATTTCAGTAAGGTTGTGGTGTGCGGGGATAGGGATAGAACAAAATTTTATATTATTGGGGAAAATAAACAAATAGAAAAAAACAAAAACAGAACGACACGATACAGCAGGATTAGTGAGGGAAGAGCACAGTGGAGGCCTATCTCATGATAGAGGACCACCGGCCGACAGAAAAGATAAGTATTCGGAAGATAATATTAATGATAGTAATGCTAGTAATAATGAGGTTAATATTAGTAATAATAAGCATGATAAATCCGGGAAAAGCCACAAGCGATTGTGACTCGCGAGAATACGAGTCTGAATATGCGCGAAAGTGGTGAAAAGCAAGGATAGGATAGCGAATATTCAGGATACTATTAATAACAGTGATAATAATAAAATTAGCAATGAAGTATCTATGGAAACAGGTGGTGTGAACTTGACTGGTTTGTATAAGCCTACGGACAAAGGTCCCTACATTCTACATGTAGAAGGTCGGGAGGGGAATGTGGGCAATATCCACCGAGCCACATTCGGTAAATGGATATATAAAGAGAACAACAGCTATTCAACTGATACAGTGGATATCAGAGCTGTGGGGAAAAACCGAATGAAAATCATAACAGAAACACCTGAAGCGGCTAACTATTTAATTAACCACAAAGGTTTGGAAAAGCGAAACCTGAGGGCTTATGTTCCTGAATATCGAATCTATTCGAAGGCCGTCATTTGAGGGATGGAAGTATCCTGTCCAGAGGAGGAAATGCTGCACCACCTTCGAAGTGAAATTTCGGTGATAAAGGTAGAAAGATATTAAAACTCACCTCAATTGTGCGTTTAACAGATTTTCTTCAACTTTGGAATTCCAGGTGAATTCAATGCTTTTTAATGTATATTAATGTGATGAAGGTAATAGAACAATAAATTGCACTGGAATGATACTTTAGAGGAAAGCAGCGCCAGTGTTTCTCCAGAAAATCCCCAAAAAATCAATTTTCCCGAGGAAATGTTTCAAATAAAAGTCGGCAGGTATTTATGTAAATAGTTAGTGAAAGAAGTTAAAAGAAAAAAGTTATAGGTGTATAGGTATATAAGGTGTATAGTAGATCCGAAAATAGGCCTCTTGAAACTTGTTTCCTGACTTTCGATAGTCAGAAACTTCCGAGGCATGTCACTTTGTATGGGGCGAGATTCCGAGTGAAGCCTTATGTTCCTCCTAGGAGACCATATTTGAATTGTCTCGAGATATGGACATTCAAGCATCCAGTGTAGAGGGCAGACAAGGTGCAGAAAATGCACAGAGATTTGTGTAATATGGAGAAAATAGAGTGCATTAACTGCAATGAAAATCATGTTGCAATGAATGCGAAATGTTCAAAATACATAGTGGAAAATAAAAAAGCATTGTATAACTCAATTTCTCTTGATCCTAGTGAGTAAATATTACGATCCTGTCAGATTTTCGAAATTCACTTTTACCGCAAATACATGTCACTGAATTTTTTTTTTTTTTTGGTAATGAATGTTTGTATGTGTGTGAACCAAATATTCAAAAACGAAATATCACAGGAAGCTGAGAATTGGTATTTAGTTTAGTTAGTGATAGGAAGTCTCGGGTAAAATTTATTACAACAGGAAGTGCGATTTTACTAAATTTTTCTCCAGTTTTTCGCGAATTCTCAAACGGGGCTCCGTCGATTTTCTTTAAACTCCCTATACTATTGGCTCTTTTATTTGAAACATTCTCCCGGGAAATTTGTTTGGGGGCTTGTGAGAGTACACTAGCTCTAAAGTACAATAATATGGTTTTACTACCAATATACATTAAGAAGCACTATGCTATAATGCCAAATTTGAACAAAATTGGGATGTACGACTTTACACAATAGATTTTTGAGGTTTTGAGAATTTTGTTGAAAACGGCTACAACTGCACCAGTTTTGCTATTTTTGACAGAGGGCGCTTCACGTAAGTCCGTTCGGGTACCATACTTATTTTGTTTTATGGCCAGCCGAACAAAACACTGTTACCGGGCCAACGCTGCAATTTTAAACAAAACAGGTTAATTAAATTTTATTAAATGAAGTAAGAATAATAAGTCGAGTGAGTGTTTCACACCAGATGTTTACTTCCTCTTGATAATGTAAGAGGAATTAATGCGATTGTCTCAAATATTCGATATCGAGTTTTCACCGGTTTGTGTGTGTGTGTGTGATAAGCTAACTTAAAAATGGAAAATTGCACTAAGTTCATTCATCAAACTTGATATTTCGTTTAAGTTCCACCAGGAGACCTGACAATAAGTTTTACCTCAAGTACAACAGGCCATGGGGGAGACCGACGAAATTGCCTGACGGGATTTCGATTGAGGAGGGGCGCACGTTCCCCAGGACGCAGATTCGCTGTAACTGTAGTTACCCACTTTTGATCACGATGCTCAGGCAACATTTCTCTAATCGCGGTAACCATTAGACCAGCATTAAATAGGAAGTAAAAATGTCACCAATAGCTATGAAGGCGCCAATGACCAGAGAAGTTGATGCGCCTTAAATAAATAAAAAATTAGCTAAGAAAAAGCTGATGACTAATTAATTAACTGATTAAAAAAAAATTAATACTGCAAATTAACAGTTCCTATTAAAAAAAGTTTAATGGCGATGAGTAGATTTATAGGCCAGGCCGTTAAACGGATATTTGAAAATTGAAAGTAATTTAGTAATTTTTTAATTTAAAATAAATAAAAATAATAATAAAACAAGCTGAAGACAAGCTAGGTAATTGGTTAAATTGTTATATATATAGTGGGGAGGGAGGGAGAGAGAGAGAGGGATAATTGATGAGTTATTCAATATAATTATAAAGAAGTTACAAATATATAAAGGTGGGTAATACAGGCAGGGGTGTGAGTGGGGGCAGAGTGCAGCAGGAACGTGGGCGTGACCAACCCCCTCCATATCGGGTCCACGAGCTTACCTCAACTACTAAGCAATTATTATTTATGAGGAGGAAAAAAGTAAACATTTAGCAAGTGATTCCAATAATAAATCAGAATTCTATGACGGAAATTCACTGCCCGCCCCTCCATCTAAATTATTCCACAAAATAGTCAAATTATTTTACAAAATATTGCTTTTAGAACTGGCCTCTAGGGTGGTGCGGTAAATCTAGATTACTTGCCACCTTTATACAAACTTAATTACTACAACATATGTATGCAAACCTTGCCCGATTCGAGAATTCTTCCACAGGGGTATAAATAAATTTCAACTCCCACGTGTTGTTTCCATTTTAAGGAAAATTTGCCCCTTTATCAACCCAAACACGTGTTCCTTTCCCATCCAGATACCATGACCATAGGTTCCTTTGACCTAGTTTAGAGTTTAGTTTTAACATACAATTAAAAAGACCAATGTATAAACTGAATTTGCTCGTGCAAGTCTGTGTTATCACACTGTCTGACAAAAGCATCCTGAAGATGGGCGAACGCCCGAAACCGGTCGATGACCACAAAATGAAGCAGGCTACCATGGAAAATGTCCCTGATGCTTTCCAGCTCTGCGGAACCAACCACCACCACCACAACAAATTTCAACCTGTTTATCTCGACCACCGACAGACAGACAAATTTCAATAACCACTGTGGGAAAAAAAAAAAAAAAAAAAAAAAAAAAAAAACACTGACATGTCTTTCTCTTATTGTTATCTTCAATCTTGGAATTTTTACTAAATCTGAAGAACGTGGCTATTTAGAGCCATTGGAGATTTTTAGTCAAACCTTGTTATTTTCATGGGGTGGATGAAATCAAAATGTCGAGCTGGACCGAACCAACATTATTTTTTTAAAGGAACTACGGCAACAATTAATTTATACTAAAATAAAGAAAAGAAATTGAAAATGGCAAAAATATCTCCTAATATCCGGTATTTTATCCGTCATAGAAACAAGCCGGATCATAGAACATAGACCGGTTTCGGATTTTCATCTATCGTCAGAATAACTTTATTAAATTCGTGTAGAGAGTTCACTTCAATTTAATGTTTCTGTTACACTCACCACTTGTTGGTTGTATATATGAGGGGTTGATTATAAGGTTATGTTACTACGTGTGCGTGTTTAATGACATTGTGGAATTATTATAAATTATGATTAGACATTAGAAAATAGTATGTAATAAATAACATGTTTTGAAGGATACTTTATAAATAAATTTTAATAGTGTTGTTAAGTATGCTCAGAGTTTTATCAAGTCATTTTTGTTAGAGGGGCAATAAGAAATTTCAAGAGTACGCTATATTAATTAGAATAATACAGTTTGAAGAAAGGCAATGCAAAGTTTAAGGAAAATTAAAAGTTGTAAAAATAATAAATAAGTACTGAAACCCATGCTAGGTTAATACAAGAAAATATGTTGGTAAATTGATATGTAAGAAGGTTGGCAGCAAACGGCAAATTGGAAATGATATTAAATAAATAATTACAGCAATTCGTTTCTTATTGATCACGCTTATTATTTTTAAGTATACATGTCTTGAGGTCTCCGAATATGAGAGACATGTGTTTAACAAATCTCTCTCCCATCTGAAACTGAAGTTTCTGTCAAAATGGTTTTTCTGGATTTTTCTACCCTAGGAAATTTTATTTGTCGAGAGTTCTAGTGCGGTTGCAAAGTTTCAAACTTTGCTGTAGCGCCATTTCAGGGCAAATTTTCTGCTACTGTATTACTGCTGTAATATGACTATATTTCTGTGTTTTGTTTTGTTCTCATTTTCTAGAAAATCCAGCGTTTCCTATTAATCTTGGAATACCATCTGCACACATTATGTAATATCTATGTTATTTGAAACAATTTTTTCGGAAATAACTGATCTTAGTTTGCTGAGACGTCAGATGTTACTAGCTGGAAGGACCGACTATAGGAGCCCATTCTATGGAGGCCTACCTAAACGATCTACTGCGGCTCGTTTGAGAGTTTACTGTTTGTACAAAGAGTGTGGTCATCTATTAAAGTGATGGTGGAGTTTGTCTAAACTTAACTGTTGCATACCATTAACTATCTCTGCAGGCTCGTGGGGTTAGTGTAAGTATGGTTAGTGTGGTTAGGCAGGGACACCATGCTGATGAAGAAGTGGTCCCTGAGGGCCGAAATGCTGTCAAAGTCCCTTGACCACATTGCGTTTCATCCTTCTACCACACACAATCTGGTGACTGTTTAGGCAACTAAATATTTAATAAAAATGTCTACTCTCCAAAAAGTGTAAGAGCACTGTGAATGTTTCACTACCCGAGACAAAGAGATACGGAATTGATCCTCGCAGATATTTTGCTTCTACAGTATATATAATTTTTGCAACATCACACGTTGAACTAATGCATTTTATCTCTGCGCTGTAGATAAGAAAGTGCATCTGAAGTGTTCCTTTAATCTCTACTGATAACACACCTTTATTTATTCATTTAATTAATTTACTTTGTTAACTTTCTTTTACTCCTGGTAAGAAATCGTAGGAAGCTGAAACTTGGTATTCGACTGACACGAATATTTCGGATAAAATCTATCTAGCGGAAGTGCGACTTTACTGAATAGTTTATCAATTTTTGACGATGTTACCAAAAACAGCTGTACATAAATATTTATCAATTTTATTTAAAACATTGTTTCCTAGAAAAATTGATTTGTGGAGGTGGGGGGGGGCAGTAGCGTCAGCTTTCCACAAAACTTTCACTTCAGTGCAATGTATAGTTTTACCACCTCGTATATAATATAAATATATAAGGGTGTAACAAAAGTCTGCGTTTTTCAACGCAGTCACCTTATAATTCAAAAATATTTGTTTATTCACCTACTCCTTGAAATACAGGCCATCATTTTCTACAACTTCAATTCATCTGAAGCGAACAATTCGCTGTCCTGGACCTATGTTTGGAGGCAAAGAACTCCAAACATCCCATTTTCACATCTTCCGTATTTCTAAATTTTTTGCCGTGTAAAAAAGGGGTCATGGAGTGGAAGAGATAGTCATCGGAGGATGCCACAAACTTGGTCTGTAAGCTGCGTGTGGGAGCAGCTCAAAATACAAATCTTCGATTTCTGAGAACGTTTGACGTGATGTGTGCGGCCTTGCGTTGTCTTGTTCAAGGAGTACACTTTTTCAATTAACTCAAGAGGGATATTTTGCTGCCAAAACGGAGATGCCAATCGCACAATCTGAGTAGAGTAGAATTCGGTTGTAATCGCCATCAGAAATAGCTCAAAATGAATGAAACCTTCATTGATCCGTAATATTGCTTGCCTTTCACGTTTAAAGATCAGAATATGAAGAAATTAAACTAACAATACAATTTTCCAATGATTCATTTCTAAGAGACGAGCGATATTTATGAAAACAGGTATCCATTGAATAACACTTTTAATTGGTGGAGAACAGTAATGACAGTTGTTGGCAGGGCTCACTGATAGGAGGAGGCGTGCGCGGGAATGTATGTATATGTGTGCAAAATAACAAACGATAAGTTGTAGAGAATTAATTTCATGCTGTTCCATGTAGATATTATACGGCTGTGACTTGTACAGGCCGGCCTTCACCACTCTGTGTGTGTGTGTGTGTGTGTGTATACATACAGATATATATATATATATATATATATATATCTGTTTGTGTGTGCATGCTTTTATATATATATTGTGTCTGTCAGACTGTTTGTTGGGATTTAATAATTGTGTTGGCATTACTGTTTGCTTCTCTTCCGCTATACACTTCACTGTTTCTTTTCTTTTGCTATTAAGTGGCCCATTGTTAGAAATAGGGTGATTATCTTTTTAACGCATCGTATTAGTAAATTACATAAAATTTGGCGTAAAACACTCACAGCACTTTATCCTACTAGAATTTATATAGGTATGATTGACAAATTTTCTTCCTTATATTTACTAAACGTGTAGTTGTCTTCAAGGAGTTATCATGAAGTGTATAAACGTAATAAAACGACTTTACTGAGGAAAGCAACCCCCCTCCCCCCGAACCGCTCTATAACCAATTTTCTCGCAAAATGTTACAAACAAAACACTGATGTCTGGGTGTGTGTAATGAAGTATAACTGTTTAATGAAACCCAATAGTGACTTTATGCAGAAAATTGTAGGTAACTGAAGAAAACTGTTCAGTAAATTCAAACTTTTGGTCAATCTATTTCCTTCAAACTTGGAAATTCGACATCACATTGAATTCAAATTATATTATTTTGTTGGTAGAATGTATAATAAACTAAAATTGCACTTTTGTAGAAAGCATAACCCTAACTCTTCCTCAACCCCACTCTTAAATGATTTTCCCCCATAACAGTTTAAATGAAACCGTTACGTGTGTAGTGTATGTATAAGAAAACTATTGGAGTCATTTTCGAGAAAATCGCAACAACTGAAAAATATATTTCCGGTGGAGGAATTTGGACAGATAAGTTAGTGCTGGATCTCACGGTGATATTTCATCCGTTGGACCTTCAGCAATATTTCGGTTGTGAGTTATATTGTTCACACATGCACAGACCAAGTTTATAGAAAAACTTTTTTTTTACTCAGGAAACTTCAAAATGTGTATTTCCTTTGGAAACTAGATACAGGAAATTCGACCAGCAAGCAATAAGAGAACGCCAGTACTCGGCAAAGTTTTAAGGGAATTGTTGGAGCCATTTTTAAGGAAATCGTGACAAATTTGGGGGAAAAGATCACTACATTTGCACTATTACTTTCAGGTTACATACACAATTTTTTCTACAACAGTTAAATTACGTGAAAATCACGTAAGATAAACTCTAAAAGAATGAGTGTCCATTGAAAAGGGAAGGTTACCTCCAATAAAGGTTATGCAAAATTATATTGCACTTTTTCAGTTTTAACCGTTAAATTGATTTTAAAATGTTACAGTAAATGTTTAAATTCAAGAACTTGTACTTTATTTCAATATTATATCGCACTATCATATCCAAATCTTTTTTTTTACTTTATTTCATTTGCAACTGCGGATTTACCCACAACAAGCAAATGAGATTACAAAACATAACATAACAAATAATAAAATAAATAAAAACAAAACAAACCTGTAAAAAGAAAGAATACAAAATAATACTAATAACATGACGTGACTGAATTGAAAGAGGGACATCCAAATGACCATCGTAAGTCGGTTTTTATTGACACCGATGATGTGAATTCGAAGGATGTCTTTTTTTATCAAGCGGTCAGGTGATCGCGACGCCATTGACGCTTCAGTCTTCGGGAAGGATTAGCAGGAAGTGTTACCTAAAATAAGTTGCGGATCAATGGGTTGTTGTGTTGGGAGAGTTTGGAATGGAATTTAATATATCGGGACTTGGCGAGATCTTAAATCTTAAAATGTGTTTTAATTGTAAAGTGGCAACACAGAGTGTGGTTTACTTTCAACTACTAAAGATTTAAATCAGTTTTTACAAAAATGAATAATATAAGATTAGTAGAAATAATGGTCAAGTCAATCAACTATTGTGTCTCAAAACGATTTACCGGTGAAAACGCAATTGTGAAAATTTCATGCGAACGCAATACTTCTTATTGATAAGAGAAAATAATAGAGAATAAAATTTTTGGTAAATAAGTTTAAAAATACGAAATATTACAAGTACGTGTGTAAAATATAAGCCACAGTACAGCGTTTAAGATGCATAGAAAAAGCTATAGGAATCTTCGGAAGACTTTCTCGATGTAGAGCGTTCTGGTTGGGTTATGTAGTTTAGATAGTTCTATTTGTGTGTATGTATATATGTATAGAGACAAGACGTGCCCGAGTGCATGTGTGTATGTGTGTGTATATACAAGACAAACCATTATTATAATCAGGTCCTGGATAACAAGGGTAGGTACAGTCTAGTTAGGAAGTTAGTATATATGCAGACAGATAGACACACGGCCACACTCAAGATAACTGACTATACACTCAAAAAGAATAAGACTTGCCCACCGTGAGAAAGAGAGAGAGAGAGAAGGAGTGAGACTCTTCAGCTCACATTCTCGTTCTATCTTTCTCTCCTCTCTGAGCGCCATGTACATTCCCATAGTTAAGATCTTGAGCCATGGCCATTATAACAAGAGATGAAATATTCCATCCAACAGCTCACACTATAACACACAAACACATTGTTACACAGAAATCTCTGTTCACAAACTAACCACAAGAGGTCAGCACACTCTCCCTCCACGATTCTATTCGACACACACACACACAAAAACACACTGCCACTTTCTCGTGTATAATATACATCGTGCCACAAATTCTTGCACACAATATTAAATGAGAACAAAAAACACACACACACAGACACTCATACAGAATACAGCAGTTTGTATAAAAATTTCACGGTCCACAGACATTGGCTTGCACCCTATGTACAATAAATACAGTCATTTCAAGCTCGTCTTATAATAAAATGCATAATATCTTCTGACAGCAATCATAAAACATTGCATATATAATTAATTTATGTTTAAAATTATTTATTTATTTAACCTATGCATATTTATAGAGGAGATATGTTACAATAATTTAACAGAATGATTATAGCTAAAGATCTTATCCAATGCGGAAAATATAAATATATCCGGACCGTTAACAATTTTAACATACACAAAGTTTCAGACATTTCTCTACTTCTAATTGGCAAATTTATTCTCAAACTTGGAATATTTTTGTAAACAATTCTCTACTTAATGTGTGTGTACACACCTGTGTGAGAGGGCCCACACTCACACAACTTTCTCTCAGTGCTGTTCTTAATACAGTTTATAAAACAAAAATTCTATAAACTCAAATTATACTCATTTGTCTTCACATAAATATAGAGATGGTACCTATCCTGGCAGGTAGTAAAACCTCTAGATTGCACTGTAGTCTAGAAAAGAGTTACAATAACATTGAACATGCAAAAAATTTGAAATTTAAGGTCACAGGTTGCTCAGAATCTCCTAAAAATCAGTTTTTCCAGAAGAGTATTACAAATAAAAGTGATATATATATATATATGTGTGTGTGTGCAGTTAGTATTCCACGTTTAAAGGAAATCGTTAGAGTGGTTTTAGAAAAAATTCCAAAAACTCACCACACTTGTGCGTTTAACAGATTTTCTTCAACTTTGGAATTCCAGGTAAATTCAATGCTTTCGAATGTATATTAATGTGATGAAGGATAGAACAATAAATTGCACTGGAATGATACTTTAGAGGAAAGCAGCGCCAGTGTTTCTCCAGAAAACCCCAAAAAATCAATTTTCCCGAGGAAATATTTCAAATAAAAGTCGACAGGTATTTATGTAAATAGTTAGTGAAAGAAGTTAAAATAAAAAAGTTACTACACATCCATTGAATCTCCCATGAGTGGAATCATACTTGAAAAAAGAGGTCATATATTCAGGGCCCAAGAATGGATCATTGATAAGACACCAGCTCGTGGTGCAGCTCTCACACAACCAGGCATCTAATCCTTCCAAATCCAATGATTCCAAGTTTGGGCATTTTCTTTTCCACTTTGTAACTAAAGAAAATAGTTCAGTTGCTAAATGTCTATATATTTACTATCGGTATGTACTCCAAGACACAAATCAAATTCTCAATTCATTCTTTAATTTTTTATGCAAAAGCTGCTATACAGCTCAGCAAGAAATTTGTTGAACTTATTTTTGATAGTTATGCCAAATTTTGTGGCCTTGATTTGAAAGTGAAATGTTATTTGAGATTGATGGCGCTGTCTACTGCACTACAATAAGGAAGCCCCCCCCACTAGCACTGTATACAGTGGGACAAATTGTTAAAATATGAAGTTGAAATATTTATATTGTTACATTGATTGCATTGACAGCACTAAGAGAAAGAGAAAATATGTCTGTTCCCATGGCAATTTCATCCTTCCTTTACCCACGACTGAGCAAACCCTTCCACAGTGCTCTGGTCTTCAGATGCTCTGCAACCTCTGGCGAGTGAACTATAATCAGATACTTAAATTCTTGTAATTCAGTAGAGGTTTCCCTCGGGCAAACTGGTTGTAATCTCCGGTTAGCCACAAGGAAGAAAACCTGCCATTTTACACCTCTCAAGTAACCATCACCGTTTACATATCTCAATAGGTTACCATATTCAATAATCTATAAATGTATAACACAAATATATATTCGTATATATGTGTAACAATATTAACACTTTACGGCTTGGAATAATCCGTCAGCCGGCAGTACTAATTATGAAAACGTTACCATGATCCAACGTTACTATGATGAAAAAACATAAAATATCAATTTACTGTATATTTATGTTAATTAGCAATTAACATTTATCAAGTTTTAATTAAGTTGTTGTGCACAAGCGTAATGATGTGATAAGTTTGCCTTGTGTCTCTCCTATAATAGTTACTCCAGTATCACACTATATTAAAATAACAATACAGGACAAGCTCATCAAACTTAACTACCTGGTTTGCATATTAATTAACTGTATAATTAGCTTGTGATCATATTGTAAATGATTACTGCCCCAGGGGGAGTTACGATTATGTAAATTTTATGGTAACTTGATTACTCCTATAACAATATACAATATACAGCCAGGGCCAGTAACTAACTAAAGGTATAGAATTAACTAGGAGATCGTATCATACTAATTAGCCGAGATCGATTAAACGCTGAAAACAATGAACTATGGCCACCTGTGAATATATTCACAATACACACGCCTTTCTATTGGAATTCTCCAAGAATGGCAAATTTCCTTACAGATACCAGTGTTTAATAAATATTTAGCTAATTCTCTTAACCCCTCCCTCCACCAGTGGAGATATATAGATTGTATTTTGATACCTTACCCAGAGGCCTACAACTCAATTTGTACAGAAAAAATATTTCAAAAGTAATAAAACTGCATGTGTCGTTGGTGCCGTTATGAGAAAGCAGTGTCAATAGAGATAGCAACAACGGGGGGGGGGGCCTCATTCCTCTGCGACCTGCAAATCGAGGTCTATTGTGGATCCCCTTAAATTACAGCACGGCCCCCAGCTTTGCCCTCCTAATCAATCCTAGCAAAGCTGAGGGCGGCTCCGGCATGAAGCTTCCAGTTTCGGGATCACCCGTCCCCAATTGAAGAAACCTAATCCTCGCCAGGCCGGCGCACTCACAAAGGAAGTGCGCCGGGGTCTCCTCCTCTACCTTGCAGAATCGGCATACCGCACTATCCGCAAGTTGTAGGTGGTGCATGTGTCTGTTCAGCCTACAAATGCCCTGTTAGTAGACCCACAATTAACCTTATGTCCCTTCGCGTCTGGCTTAGTAGGTCTCTGGTAAATTTAGGCAAATGTCTTTTAATGAAGAGCTTTGCCTGCCTTCGTCCTGGTGTTCTCTCCCACCAACGCAGACGCTGTACTTCTATCCAACCCCTGATAGAAGTTTGGATGAGGCTCCTGGACAAGCCGCAGAAGGGTTCGGGGCCTGTAAAGGTATCCCGCGAACCCACCATCGCTAGGGCATCCGCCCTCTCATTGCCCAGAAACCCCGCATGTCCCAGGCGAGTGTCAGTTTATTCCGAGTACCCGCCTCGGTGAGAGCAAGTAGGCAGTCCCACACCAGTCTTGCGACTATTTGGTGTGAGGAAAGTGCCTTCAGGGCTGCCTGACTGTCGGAGTATATGGCCACTCTTCTACCCACTATCCTTTGCCTTATAATCTCCCTAGCGCAGAGTTGTAACGCCACGACTTCAGCCTGAAAGACCGTGGCGTACTTCCCTAGGCTGGCCTTAATTTTAACTTTAGGCCTGCCCCCGTAGACCCCAGTCGGAGTTTTGGATCCATCTGTATACCAGATCGAGTTACCGAAAAGGGGTGGGTCACAGCCCCATTCGCCTCTGCTCGGTATAACAATATGGAAGTTCCTTTCGAAAAAGTACCTAGGAACCATCCTATCAGTTGGTATCCCAAGAAGATGGTCCGCCTTGATTTCCTCGATCAACCTCTGGTTATTACAATCATGTCTAGAGGTGATGGGAGGCGGCCCCTGCAGGAGCCTATGTATTTCCATTCTGGCTTCGCCTAGAATGAGAATGTGTAATAGTGGCAGATTGAGGAGGACTTCCAACGCCGCAGCCGGGGTGGTTTTTATGGCCCCCGTGGAACCCAGGCATGCTCGCCTTTGGATCCCACCAAGCCTTTCCACCGCCCCCTTCTGCAGCGTCTTGGTCCACCAAACCACCGACCCATGTGTGACCATGGGTCTGATGATCCTGGTATAGATCCATAGTCACAAACTTGGGCGCAAGCCCCAGTTTCTCCCACAAAGCCGTCTGCACTTATTAAATGAGGCATCGGCCCTGTGAGAAATTTTGTCAATGTGTTGATTCCAAGTGAGTCTGCGTTCTGTTGCCGGACGAGGTACTCCCTGATCACGGATCGTCTTGCGACTACCAGATCAGTGCCCTGACCGACTAACCTTTGCACCCGCCTGTTGGATGCACCTGAAAGACGGGCTGCAAGAATGTCCATATCGGACATTTCATCAACCACCTCTAGAGATGACACCCTTAGGGATCTCCGGGGAGGTTCTGTAGTGGCCTCGGACATGGGGGCATCAGCCTGCTCCTCCGAAGGTCCTTGTTTTAAATTTTGTATATGCTGCTCCATGCTGTTCCCACGAGTAGCTGGGGAAGTGAGGTCCATCCGGTGAGAGCCCCGCAATGACCGGGTAAGGCTGCTTACTCTGGGAGGGCGCCTGGTATCCCAGAGGCTCCGTGACGACCCGGGATTAGGCTCGGACCAACCATCCTATAGGCACGGGTCGCATAAACAACCGTAGGATAGGGTAGTCAAGGATCTAGCAGGAGGGTAAGACATGAAGCAGGAGGCTAACGGGGGGTTGATCGGGGGTTGATCGTTGACCCGCGAGAGCCCTAGATAGCCGTGTCACCGGAGAAAGCCAGGTGCCACGTTGCCCGGCCCCCACGATGTGGGCGTTAGGGTTGGCTCGCTGCTCCACTGGAATCGCTGAGGCTTTCTACCAGTGAAACAACATTTGGGGGCCCAGCAATGTCAAACAAAATGAAAGAATCTAGGGTAAAACAGTACAAATGAGTTTCTCTCACTGCAATGAAGACTGACAATTTTCTTAAACCATAACTTTTACCAAATATTTACTTATAACAATGGTGGAAACAAAACTCAATAAAACGACTTTTGTTGTAGAGAAGTGTGACCTTCCCGGCTCCCCTACAATCCCTCTAAAATAAATTTTCTTGGAAAAAGTTGACGGGAGCGGAAGCCGTACTTTACTATTAACATTTTTAAAACGAAGATAAAATTTAGCACTTATACGCGGGGAGCTTCCAGTTACAAGTCCATGCTCATAACCACTACCTCCCCCCCCAACATATTTCCTTAATTTATATAACCATGTTTTCTGCAAAGAAACCTCCCTTCGGAAGGTTCCAGGGGTTTAGGGGAAGAAGTTATACTCTTTCCTAAAAGAATGCCACTTCTATCAAATGTATAGCTCTCACGCCTAGAACATATTAATATACATTTAAATTATATGCCTTGATATTTTTATTTATTTATTTACAAATCTTGGTAGATTCGCGGTTTCGGTCTTCTAGATTGAGTAGGTTATGTTGTAGTGGGACGTTGAGGATAGTGTGTGAAGTGTGAGGAAAGAGTTGTCTGTTAATTTAGTCATGTGTGTGTGAATATCTGTAATGTCTAGTTCTCTGTGTATTTGTGTGTTTCTCATGAACCAATGGGCTCTTAAAGCAATTCGGAGTACTTTATTTTGAAATGTCTGAAGTCGTTTCGTCAGTGTATTGCTGGCAGTTATCCAGATTGGGCAAGCGTATGTCAACAGAGGTCTGAGAAGCGTCTTATAAAGAAGTTCTGTACAGGAGTGTTTCTGTTTATATGTGGATATAACTGTTTCAGTCGGCTGTATGCTTGTTGTAGTTTGTTGTTAATGTGTAGTCAGTCTCCAGGCGAGTCTTGTGTCAAGGATTACACCGAGATAGCGCTCTCTTCGGTCCTTCGGTTTCCAGGTATTTCCTGGTTGATTAGTTTTAGTCGCCAAAGGCCTTCATTTTGAAATCTCCGAAGAGAAAAAATTTTTGCTTCTGTTTTAGTGATGTTGAGACGTAGCTTCCATGATGTCTATAGTTGTTTGTAAGTCAGTGATGCTTTGGTCAATGTTGTCGTTAGTTGAGGCTATCATTGTATCATCTCCGGATGTAGCTAAAGTGGCTGAAGTTGGTTCAGGTGTGTCCGAACAGTAAAGATTAAAGAGTATAGGGCTGATGATTGCTGCCTTGCGGTAGTCCAGCGAGAATTTGGCGTCTAGTACTATATGTGTTGCTGAGCCTTACCTAAAACTAAAAAGGAACCTATGGTTCGAGTAATGCAGTCAGGTTCGTTTGTGTGTGTGAGTTAGTAGAGTAATGCTGAATGCCAAACTGTGTCGAATGCAGCGGCTATGTCTAGAAAAACCGCTGCAGTAAGTCAAGTATAAGCCTTGCTAGAATTCCAAATTTAATGAAAATGGACGAACTAGAAGTGCGACATCATTGAGTAGGATCGTGAATGTTTTTATTGAATTTTCTCGAAAAGGGTTCTGCCAATTTTCTGTAACTTGCAATGTCAATATCACACACAAAAGCTAATATTACTGCCCCTTACTCCTAGTAACAACTGTGATACTGTCAAATTTCCGAAATCGACTTTACAGCAGAAATACATGTTTTCCCCGAAGCACAAAAAAAATATATTAGGAAATGGTCTGTTTATAAGTTCGTATGTTAACATAGGATCTCAAAAACGAAAAACTCTGCAAACTCAAGCTTCGTAATCTTTATGTACTAACACCGCATCTTACAGGGAAATTTGTATAATATATACACTCATAAATATCTATTTGTGTTTTGGGGAATGCAATGTACGGTTCCAATACGTATATAATTTTGAAGTATTGCTGACGCAGAAGTGAATTTTTAATTTGAAGAAAATCTGTGCGACTGGAAAAGTGCAACTTCACACAATATTGGAATTTTTTCGAAAACGGCTCCAAGATTTTCTTTAAATTTGGAGTGCTAGTGGCCCACTGTAACACTTTCCTTTTTATCTGCAACATTTTTCCGGAAAAATTCATATTATGGTATTGTGGTGGATACCATGTTATTTGTGTATAAATTTAAACTGACACGGTATTGAGACACAGGGCGCCCATATTGTTCACTCAGGTGTATATACATAATCCCTAGCAGCTGTTTCTTTAAACACAATTTTAGTGAAACTTTCAATTAGAATAAGAGAAAGTCGTGTGGATGTTCCACACTAGATTTTTTTTTACTTTCTCTCACTCTCCCAGTATTGTAATCGCACTTCCAGTTATCCGACTTTTTCAAACTCGGAATTTCCTCAACATATTCAATTCTAATTAACATTATTTAGAATTCTATTAACATTAACTATGATAGCACTTTAGAGAAAAACATTACAACCACCCCTCCTCCAAAAGTGCCCTTAAATGATTTTTTCCGGAGAAATGTTTCAAATAAAAGTGTTTGTATATGTAGTTATATAAGAAGTTTCAAGAAAATCGCAAAAAAGTAAAAAAAACAACTAGTAAAGTTGTACTTTCGGTTGAGGAATTTTGACAGATAACTTACTGTCACATCCCATGGTAATACCTAAACGGAATATCCAGTTACAACTTTCTACGGTTTTTCGTTTTTGAGCTATGCTGTTCACATACATACACACACATTTGCTAAAAACCACTTTTTTGGACTCAGAGAACCTCAAAACGGATATTTCCGGGGAAAACTCTATATCGAAAATTTGGTATGATTACAATACTTCCTCTTACTAGGGAGTAAGAGAAAGTAATAAACAAGCAAAAACTTGTAACTTCCATTAGACTGAAGTTTCTACCAAAAATGCCAGAGCAGGGTGCAAGTAAGAAGTTCTGAGGGGAGTGAAAAGAGCAGAGGAGGGTGAGGACGGTGGAGTTACGCTTGTATCCGGGCTATAAATTATGTGTTGTACCTGTATAACCCTCCCCCAGGCACGGGAGGTACTCCTCCGGCGGCTCTGTTCAATTCTGACCATTCTTGTTAGTGTAGACTCATCTACGGTACACTCTACACCAAAAATATTGAAATGTTCCTTCTCACTACTGTACATACACAGACAGAGCTATGCACCGGCCAGATTATCTTTTCTCACTGTTCCTTTCTTTTCTTTGCACTCGCGCACTCTCTCATTCCACCAGTTTAATCATATATTCTCTCTTATAATGATATCGTGGTTACTAACTTTTGGAGATGGGACGGCCGTGTGTGCGTGTGTAAAGAGGCGAGATAGTTCTTGTTGAGAGAGATGATTACCTACAGCATAGACGTATTTCTCACCAGAGAGAGAACAGCGCTAGTTGCTGACTTCGTTTGGAGTAAAACTACATACAAATACCAATCACATACCCACCACATCTTAGCAATCTTTCACACATGACACATACAGCTCCAAGTCAGTATACATCAGATACTATTCACACTCCATTAACCATCACTCAACATTGGCTCTCTCTCTCCGCTCAAACACACACACACCACAATAAACACAAGTTTAGCAGCGGCAAACGATCTCTGCAAACAAATATAGCCACATTTTAACACTCACTAATCACGGACAGAACGCTACAAGATCCTCTTTTTATCTAATTTATTTTGACCAATTAAAATTCTTCTCCTGTCTGAAGTACATGTTTAAGAATAATCAAATTTTATTTAAATACTTTCTCTTATTCGCAGTAAGAGAGATTATTACATATTGAGATCTTGTGAAATTTTTGAAATTGAGTTTTCACCGGAAATACATGTCGTGAGCTCTAAGTAGGTACGAAGAAAAAATATTTTTAGGAATGGTCTGTGTGTGAATGTGTTTAAACGAAATATAAAAAAAACGTAAAATCGCAGGAAGATTAAACTTGATATTCTGTATACTACCACCGCATCTCACACGAAGGATTCGGGGAATATTCATCAATGGGAACCATCATTAATCAATTAGTTTAGTGACCTGAAAGAGCAATTTGTAAACTTTAACATATTAACTGATTTCAAGTCTATTTCTGCATGTTATAATTATCTATTAATATCTATAATCAGTAAAAGAACAGGTAGAAATGAAGCCCTCAGTTGCAGGTTTACTGTAGTTGTGGAAAACACACACACACATATATCAGATTTTGTATTTATTAGATAAAATAAGAATATTTAATTTACACGATTCATTCGGTAAGAATTATTAATTTAATAATTGAGAATTTCCAAACAAAATATCTGATGTGAGTTTCCCTTACTGCACTAACCAACTGTCACTGACAAATTCTCTTCAACCTTATCATTTTCACTGAATGTTCAGTTTTATACCAGTGGCAGAAGCTAACTTAATAAAATGCCTTTTTTGAGGAAAGCCGGACCACTTTGTGGCTCTCCAAAACTTCTTTAAATGGATTTCACAAAATAAAGTTTCAAACAAAAGTGATACATCTCTATATTCGCAATTAGTGTAGCAAATATAATGAAATTTGCGGTTTTTATGGAGAAAATTGCGAAAACTAAAAATAAAAAAAATGCACTTCCGGTTTACTCATCTTTTGAAACTCAGAATTTTGTAACGTATTTATTTTTAATTAATAGTGTTTAGATGAAAGAACTGTATAATTATCTAAGAAAGTACTAAAGGAAAACATACCCCACCGCTCCCCTAACCTAAAAGACTTTACCCGAAACAAATATTGCAAATAAATGTTGAAAGAAAATTGTTGGGATCGTTTTCGAGGAAAAACTTAAAAATCCATTCAAGTAAAATGGTACTTCCGTTTGACTGATTTCGTTTCCATACTTAGGTCCCATACTAGCACTTAAAGTAGTTTTATTAACGTTCTGGGATTTTTGCTTTCTGAGCTATACTGACCCCCCCCCGCATTCACACAGAGACCAATTTCTAAAAACACTTTTTCGAACTCAGGGGACCTCAAAACGTATATTTCCGGTGAAAACTCGTTACCCTATATTTGTCACGATCGCAATACTTCCTCTTACAGTAGTAGGAGAATGTAAAAAATAAAAGTTGGTATGTGCAATAATAGAGCGGAATACATAAAAGAATAAAATAATATATACAGGGAAAGTATCGGATTATTGAGGGTCTGTATGATTGAAATGCCGACACATAATAATTTTTACCAAATTGGGCAAAAGTAACTTACCTTTAAATAGCAATAAAAAATATTCGGCACTCTGGTCTTTTGAACTTGTAAATCCCCTGGCAACAGTTCGTTTTATATTTTTTAAAAAAAGATTCCAACAGGGATAGAAATAGTATTGTAACAATAGAGAAACCTAATTCCAAAGTTTTTCAATATTGGAAGAAAGCTGTGTAATTTATGAAAATTACAAAAATGGCAATAGGTTTTCGTATCTATTGTATATAGTAATATAATATACTAAACTGTAAAATGGTTGTCAATAAATTCCAAACATAAAAAGTAAAAATATGAATGTATGAAAAAGATCAAAGAGCTAGAAAAAACAGCTGATCGACGGTTTGCCTTATCATTTCCGCCATGAAGATGTCAACTACATATGTATCTACACATAGACAGACAAACATCGGACAGGAAATTATAAATAATACTAAAAGATAAACATCCGGCCGGCCGTATCAGCTATATTTTTATTATCAAGCTATGTAGGCCCTCTGTATCTATAGATTTATTTTTAACGGAAAACTTTCGATTCTGCCCCAACTGCAATTTTATATTTGAATTTTCTAGTCGATCTTTCCTTTATCTAACTGCTGTAAGTGGTGCGATCGTGCCAAATTTTGGGAAATAGAGTTTTCACTGGAAATAAACGTTTGAGAGGATTTCCCTCAATGCGAAAACAATGATTTCAGCGAATAGTCTCTAGGTGTGTGTACATGTGCGTAAGATGCCTGTGTATATTGTGGACATTTTCCCTGGAAAAATGATTATATGATGGCCCAGTAGAGAGCAGCAAAACCACAAATTCGGCACAACTATCCGAAATAATTATTTCTGGCAAAATGTTACAAATAAAAGTGATGGGGTATTTTTGTTGTAGGGAGTGTCAAGTTTAAAGAAAATCACGGCTGTTAGCGAGAAAATCACGGAAAACTGAAAAAAATATTCAATAAAGTCACACTTCCGGGGATGGATTTTGTCCGAAATCTTCGCGTTTAAACGCGGTGCCTAAACGGAACACCAAGATTGAGCTTCCTGTGACTTTTCGCTTTTTAAATGTTGCTGGCTACGGATTTTCATCCATCGTCATGTCAGAGTCGAGTTATCAAGTTCCATACACTGTATGTGTGAAAGATTATGTGGAAACCAACTCTCTACACGAACTTGATAACCTTACAGATACGATAGATGAAACTCCGCAACCGGTTTCATCAACATCAAAAATATGCATCGTCAGATAAAATACTACATATATTGCTATCATTATGTTTTGTTTACTTTGATGTGAATATATTATAACAATATAAATAAATATAGAATTAAAAATAATAAAAGTGCGAAAGAATAATATTGACAAATATTTTATTTATTTACAAAAGCAGGTTGGCAACAGTGCAATAATAATTTCAGCAAGTCGGCCAGTGTGGGCAATTTATTATTGTAATCGGGTGTGGTCTCAGGTGTGTCAGGATTAGCATAAAATATGTTTACTTTAATATGCTAAGTTGATCGTAAAATAAAGGATGTTTTAGTAAAGGGATTAACTTGAAATAAGTCGACAAATTTATCGATATATTGATATAAAATTTACAATGTAGTCAGTGCATATAGCTAGCTGCAGGAAGGCGATAAAACTCTTCTCTCTGAGAATGCTTTGTTCAATTTTACGTTTGGTATTTTTCGGTAAGTTTTTAAAATGTTGTTATGCTAACACGACTTTCTCCTGTCAATACAATTGTACATAAAATGACCAATTCTTTAAACTTGAAATTTTAGTCATTTATCCCAACAGAATATAGAAATGTATTATATATGAACTATCATGCTTTTCATAAGCGGATACAATAATAGTTAAACAGTGAATGTATGCAGTAGGGTTGTTATAAGAAAATATGCAAAAAGGTAAATCTGACAGCATAATCAAATACATTAAACAAGGGACAGCTCCCATAATTATCAGATATTTAATTCGGTATGCAGAGCGATTGCCTGCTACGCGGCGCAGATTTGGGGATTCCAGCGGTATGAGTCCCTGGAAAAGTTGTTGAGATTTTTTATCAAGAAGCTGTTTTCTCTTCCATCGATTACCCCTAACTACATGCTATATCTCGAAACGAGTGTTGATTGGCTAGAAGTTTTCACTTTAAGTTAACACTTCAGATATTGTCTGAAAGTACTGGAGTTTCCTGCACACCGGCTTCCCAGGATACTGGCATTGGAAGTCATCAGGCGCAGAACTTCTGGTTTGAGAAATGGGTTGTTTTGGCGCTGAAATATAATTGCGAATTGGAATTCTCTGCTAATAATTTAATGTTACTTGAACGTCAATTGTCGGTTCTATTAGAGAATATCAGACTAGCGTATAGAGAGATGAGTCTGCGATGCGTGCAGGACAATCTTCACGATTTCTGTTCTATAAGAAATTAGACCTGAGTGTAAGGATTTTTTCATTTGATGCGGATTGTCCTTCTAAGCACTTGTCGCTGAACGATTTGCGATGGTTATTTAAAATGAGAGGGGAATTATTATTTTTGAATTTTACACCCTGGGCTGAGCGAGAGATAGAACTCTGTTCACTGTGTAATCGTAGAGCCAAAGAGGATATAGTGCACTTCCTTGCAGAATGTCCTGTATTAGCCGAGTTTCGCTTGCTCTACCTAGGTGTGAGTTCTCTTTCGCTGCAGTCTCTTAACTGCCTTCTGAATTCATTGAATTGCAAGTGGTTAATCAAATACGTACGCTCTGCATGGTTTTATAGATATGAATTGGTACAAGAGTTCAATTTTTAGACAGATTAATTGCAACTAAAAGAGTACTATTGCAGTTTGTTTATTTTTATAATGTTTAGTACATATCTCGTTCTGCTTCTCATTCTTATATAATTATATCATTGATTCCATTTTCTATTCTGTTATATTTACATCGAAACCAAGAAAGAAATTAATTTCTTCTATTTTATATTAATTTTTCTTAGTTGCCTTTTGTATGTTTACTTTTGATGCTGAAAATTGATCACATCAACCTCCGGCTGACGGATACTTATGCAAGCCATATATACTTTTGTTTTATTAGCAGTTGTATATTTGTTTTTTGTAATTTTGGAATAAAGTATATTATTATTATTATTAAACAAGGGGCAGAAATGGATTATATGAATTAACATTAATTATGCTTTAAGCTTAATTATATTAAACAAGAGGGTTAAAGTAGTATTAAGTTGAATGCAAAAATCAAAGGGATAGCTTCATTTCCTAACGCTCCCCGCATTACAATACCATGACAGAACACAGAGCATTGTAACTTAGAGTATATAATACTTTTACTAAAAGACAATTTTAAATTGCCTTTCAATAGACATTATTTTTTATACACTAATAGTTCAATTTTAACCATAATTCTCAGCAACTCATTCTTTTCTGCTGTAATGCTCGCGATACACATACTTCCGTAACCCTATAATCTCCCACATACAATCTACCGGTGTGGTGCGTGATATAAACATATCGTTGAAGTCATCTCTCTACACGAATTGATTGTAAACCTTATTCTGTCGAAAATCTGAAATCCGTCAGAACCAAAACAATGAAGCATGTTAAGACGGATAAAATCATAGACGATTTCCTTAGAACTTGGAGTTGCTTTTAACATGTTAAACATAACAGAGTATTTACAGCGCCAGCAGTACATGAAAGAATTTCACAGCTGCACCTAGAGGAACTTCTTGAAACAGTACCTCTCAGAAGCTCCAAAAAGTAATTTTTTTCTGAATACGCTGCCAATAGAAGTGATAGATCCCGACTGAGCTGTTTTCGCCAAAACAGGAAAGCATGGGAAAAAACCAAAGTCGCACATCTGCACATCTGTAAAAAGCCAAATTACATGGTGTACCCTAAAATGAATATCAATCCCTTCTAGTTTTCCCTATTGGACAGTAATGTATCAACTGGCCGAGATAAGAAGATAACCCCCGTTAAACTGGTGCAAGGTCAAATCAACTAATTTTCTGATCAGTTATTTACATCTATTTAGAGGGCTGCAAATTATATATTACCAAATAATTATATTTTCATAAAGACAATTTATGTAAGGAGGCAAGAGAAAATAACTTGTGATTTCATATCAATTGTCTGAAAATTATTTTAGCCAGTTCTGCTAAAATTATTTGATTAATTGTGGAATATTCACGGGTCAAATATAATATGTTAGTAACAATCAATACTGCCCATTATTCATGAAATTTCCAATATCCGGTTTAGCTACTTTTGGGCGAATAGCTCACAAGCGACAGACTTTCATATTAGTGATTATGACGAGGCCCCCTTTCTAAAAGGAAGCCTAACGCCACGGCAAGCCTCCATCGCCCAGTACTATCCCTAAAAATATCAATAATTCGAAAAAATATTTTTTTAAATAAAAAATATAAAATCTGGTGTGAACCATTCATACGACTTTCTTTTATTATGGTTTACATAGATTTAATTGGGCAAGTTTTCTTGAAACATAATTTTTACTAAATCTTTGCGTCTTCAATGTTTTATATGGAAAATCTAGTAGACTTTGTTTGACGAAATTGCACACACTCCCCCCCTCCACAAAACTTCTTTAAATGAACTTTTCCGGGAAAAGTTTCTAACAAAAGTGATAGATCTTTGTATTCCTGGTCAGTGGAACAATTTCAATGAAATCAGTCCGTGTTTTTAAGGGTAAAAATCGTAGAAAACTGAAATAACTGTTCAGTAAAAACGCACTTCCTGTCAAACAACTCACAATTCTTCTTCTTCAAGCTCACAATTTTGACAACATATTGAGTTCTAATTAGTATGAGTTTCTGTGGAAGCTGTAACGTAAACGTTCCTTCTATACATATCAATCAGGGCATTTGCAATTGCTCATCGTGATGGGAGTTAGTGAATGAAACATTCAGTAAACAAATTCTGATTTATTAAATTTTGTATCCTTGGCAGGTAGAAACAGAATGTGATTACATTGTTATGCAGAAGAGAGCGCTAAAACATTTCACAAACGGAAGAATATTCAATATATAAATGTTACAAAACTTGAAATAATTTTTTTTGTCTTTGAAAAATGTTTTAAAATAACGTGCCGAAATAAATAAAAGTTTGGTGTGCAGTATAATATACTTTCGCTTAATTAATTTCTATCTGTATTGGCTGACTTATTTTTTTTAACTCCTAGTAAGAGAAAGTATATTCACTAACTCCTCACAGTTAGAAGTTTTTAGCAAAACAATGACGCGGCCTCAACCCGGAAAAGTGTTTTTCAAGAGAAACAATTGCGATCGTATCAAATTTCTGAAATTGAGTTTCATTGGAAATACATGTTTTAAGAAGCCCATTTAGGTATATATCACCGCATCAGATTTCGCAAAACCCATCAACCGGATGTGCGACTTTACCGAATGTTTTCTTTTTCATTTTCGATTTTCTAGAAAACAGCTCTTTTGTTTGTTTGAAACATTTTACCGAAATTTTTAAGGGGATTCTGGGGAAACAGTAGCTGAAAGCTTTTCTCTAAATTTACCACTTCAGAATAATTTTAGTTCTACTACCTACTTTGTAAGTATTATAACTGTAATATAATTAGAAAAGTAGTGTGTTTTCTAGTCTATTTAGGGGATGGTGTCTAAACTTGTACAGTAGGTTGGAAATGTCCTGTGCAGGTATAGAAGGTACCTGGAGTATAGCCGACAAGTCAAACAATAGAAATTATTAGTATTTATTTTTTGTAATGTTGAATGGTTGTTTAGCGTTTGAGTTTCACAAGGCCACAGGACGGCAGGAACAAACATCTGTCAGTTGGGCAATAACAAATGGCTCCATATTTTTGTTTCTGGTATTGTTTGGAGAGAGAACGTTAGCCATGCTAAATCAAGAAAACAAGTAGTGCCCTAAATGTTGATTAGCGATTTTTAACAAATTTACGGAAAATGATGGAATTTTTCACAAACAAAATTTGTATTATTTGATATTTTAAAAAGGTCAGGCAATATACTTGTATTTCTTGTGAAAATGCATATATATCTCGGAAAAAAGTCCATAACTATTAAGTATAACTAAGAGTTGCATGATGAAATAAATCATCAATAAAAATTCTGAATAACATTTTTTCTGCAACGTGCACTTAAACACACAAAGCGTATTGCTATCAACATCGCGTGAATTCATAATATTGTCAAATGGGTCAAATAGAGATAAAAGTCAAAATTAAATGCCATGATTCTACACAATAAAATAATGGTACCAAACATTCCAAAAAATATTAACAAAATATAAGTTTGCTAATTGAAAACCCGATTGTAAATCCAAATGTTTCACTGGGAAATTGGACAAAACAATTTGAAATATCGAAAAATATCTCGCGACAGCCATAGATAGTTTTCCTGCCTCAAACTTCACACTTAGGAATTTTTCAACTATAACTTCCGCATAAATTTTCTGCCTGTAAAAAATATAAATTCAGATATTTCTTCCCAAATTACACCCAATGGAAAAGGAAATCAAAATGAAGCAGGCTATCATGGAAAATATCTCTAGGCAGTCTTAATACCTCGCTATCTTCAAATAATGGGCAATGATCTCATTAACTAATAATTATTTCAAAATGTACATATTTTAAACAAAGATCCAAATAAAAATACACACACACAACAAAACAATGTTGAGTTTTAATAAACCGAAAATATACATCATTACGGAAATACTGCTAAGGTTATGTTTTTTACAAATTTCACTTTTTGGCGCAAATAATTGAAAATTTGCCAATAAATTTTAGCAATTGCAAAAAAATTTTATTCACCTAGAAATAAAATAAGATATTAACTGTTTTTTGCCGCGGTGTTCTTATCGCGAAAGTATGTCTTTTGAAGACAGGTTTTCTAGAAATTTCAGATAAATTGTAAACCAATAAAAGTTCAAAATATTTGGAAACTAGATGCTTAAAAGAGATGAATAATTCATTAAAATATAGCCTAGTTAAGTTTTGTAAATATAGTTAAACTGGATTAAACCAAACAACCTCTAATCGTATCTTAACTTCAAGACAAATGGTATGTTTACTAAATTAACTAAATAATAACATATAAACTTACCATAACAGCAGGTTACAATACAGCATACGGCGAACAGCAACGCCGCAACCATCCTAAATTAGTGTTAAAATAGATCCACATTACTAAAAATATCTTCATATATACTTAGTCCACCTTCTTGTTTTTTTTTAATTAGGTTCACGTATCAGCCCATTAACCCTAGTTACGTTTAAAACGACAATAAGAATGTTTTGTACACTAATCACTGTTACACATCCCACCCGTGGCTACACCAAACGGAGCCTAAAATCTAACTGAACACAAATTCCAAAACCTTCACTACCGATGGTGGAAGGGTATGGCGGCCATATTGCAAACAAAACTACTACCAGGTAGCATCATAGTACATACCTTTCTTTCTATTATTTAAAGCAATCGTCAAGTTAGGTATATTTTTATAGATTAATTAGTCTAGTTCATTTAAGAAAATATAATAATTATAAATTAGAATTATTATATTATAAATATTTAAGAATATAATAAAGCAGTCAGCGCATTCTAGTGAAAAACTACTGAACTACATACATGATAGAACAAAATTCATTATTTTAATATGTCTATAGATTTTCGGGTATTGGTCAATGAAAACATTTTTTAGTTATAGGTAAACGTTTCGATTATATTTGATAATCTTCCTCAGTACCTGTATACAACAACAAAATCAACAATAAATATATAAAAAAATTCATTATTTTATTTAACAACAAATACACACTTTATTTCTAAGTTTTGATAATATGATAAAAACTTGAATTTTTTGTGTTAAATTAAAGAACGAAACATTTTCTTAGCGAATTGAATTCTTTGGAAATTAATCCATCCCTTTCCACCTTTAAGTTCGTAGACATTTAATTGTGAGCTTCTTCCTTTTCCTGTTGTTTAAGAGGAAGTTCGCAAATCAGTCATATCAAATTAGCACAACTGAGATTTCACCGTAAATACTATATCCGCCCAAGTAAACACATAGAGACCTATCACTTTTATTTTAAAA